>PVIA01006604.1:0-95053 GCA_004024845.1 Tonatia bakeri | reverse complement strand
TAGTGCTTGTCTTTAACTTCATTCTAAACAATTTTCTGTTAGATTGCATTGTGACAACTGTCATATCAGTGTGCCTTTTAAAAAACTTACCAAAATGGGTGAATTTTTGTGCAGCCATTTTAATAGAGGATTCAAGAAAATATGCAACATTTTCGGTGTATTTATTATTCCAAGAAAGGTACAAAACACAAATGAAATGCAAAAAAAAGATTTGTGCAGTGTATGAAAAAGGTGCCGTGACTGATCGAACGTGTAAAAAGTGGTTTATGACGTTTCTTGTACTGTTGACACTTTGGCCAAATCTTTGTTGTAGGGCTCTCGTTTGCACTGGGAGATGTTTAGGCTGCCCCCATGGCCTCAACCCACTAGAAGACAATAGAGGGAGACAGCTAAAATTCTCAAAATGCCCAAATCAATAAAGTTTGGTGAAAATGAAAAATGTGTCTTTCATTTTATGGAAAAAACTAAGACTTTTTGGCAAATCCAATGTTATTTGATTTGTCTTATGGTGCTATTTGAAAAGGAAAATGTTTTTAGGTATAATAAAATGCACAAGTTTGGTTTCATTGGGTGCACGTGTGGAAGCAAACTCACTTTCTACTCCCAAAACTTCATTAGCAGAAAAGTAACTTAAAACTCCACCAACCCACACAAGTATGAAAGAAAAAGAAACCCACCACTGATGCCCCCACAAATAAAAAACATGGAAGGCAGCAGTCACTTCTTTTCAGAAACTGCAGATGACTGACTCATTGATTTGCTTCCAGCTTGGTGTACCTGATAACAGTGGCCGGAAAGCTGTACGAAAGTCAAACAAAATTGTCTGTCCCCATTAGTATAAGAGATTACACTCTGAAACAGAGACTGCTCACAACCGTAAAAGAAACACCAGGGAACAAACATAAGGATATTTACATTTGTGCTAGCCAGTCTGTGCAACAGAAGCAAGGCCTTGGGAAAACTTCCTGTTGACAGGGCATAACACAGACCAGATTATCACCTCTCCCCAAGTACTAAGTATTCATAGGGCAGAGGCCTATACAACTCAGTCTTTCAATAGCCTGCACTGCCTCTGAGTTAGTGAATAAATTAACTGCCAAGCAAGTATATTCCTGGTCAGAGCTAATAATGCCACCACCTCCATAGTTCCATATGCCACACAACTTGAAATGTGATTGGTTGCTCCAGGCCTTAAAGGAAGCACATAGTACTGACCCCAACTAAATGCTGTCTTCCACATCTTTTCCCTCTCTGCCCCTCACCCTTTATAACTTTCCTTATTGCTCAGAACAAGGAATTTTAAACATAATCCTGAGCATTGTTGTTCTCCAACAGATATTCAAGGGCTGTACAGAGTTCAGTCAAGAACAAATGCAACCCCAATAAAGCAGAGCAGGAGGTGAACAAACTAACACTGATAAACAACCAACCAACCACTCTCCCAGACTCCTTCAAAACCACCCTGCCTAGGAAGGGCGCATACAATGCTCACCGACAAAGCCTTCCCTTCTTCAAGCTGATCAGCCCCCCTAAGATTCCAGCTGCTGATTCTACTGGAATCATGACAAAGAGGCTAAACAGGTGCAAATAACTATCATAGCCTGACATATGGATCCAACCAGAATTGATAAGAACTAAATCCTACCTTGCTGGCTTTTTAATTGGATCTTCCTATGAAAAGGGATCCTAAACTACAATACAGGTTGTGGAAAAATAGGTTTGGAGTTGGTCATCTAGAAAATACAGCAATAAATAATAACACAAGAATAAACTGGTTTTTAGCCCTGGCTGGCATAGCTCAGTGGATTGAGTGCGGGCTGCGAACCAAAGCATCGCAGGTTCGATTCCCAGTCAGGGCACATGCCTGGGTTGCAGGCCATGGCCCCCAGCAACCGCACATTGATGTTTCTCTCTCTCTCTTTCTCTCTCCCTTCCCTCTCTAAAAAATAAATAAATAAAATCTTTAAAAAAAAAAAGAATAAACTGGTTTTGCATACTCACAACTGTAAAACTACTTTTGCCTTGTATATAAGCCCTGCACCACATTTAAGGAGTGGGAGGGCCAAGAAAAGCAGAAATAGACTGCCTAATATACAGGCAGCTTCTAAACCACACACCTGTATCAAAAACCACAAGCCTGAAAAGACAGGGTACTTCTGGGATGATGACCTGGAGAGGCCCACTCAAAAGAAACAAGTTTCTTATGTTTAAGGAATCAGTACTGATAAACACGACCAATGCCATCCAATGTTAGATTCTAGTAAATTTGCAGAATCATTTTAAGGGGTGACCTTTCCAATTCAAATCCTGATATGAAAACAAGAAAATGTAAACTTGAAGGCAGGCACAAACTTCAGAAAATTTTTCCAATACTCTTCAACACTCTCCAGTGCTACAGAAAAGTCCTTGAAACTTGTGGACAGGAACATTCCTCCCAAAGACAAAGTTCTTTACCACAACTCTTCAGTGGGATGTCCATGCTCATTATTAATTCTCTCAGTAGTATTCAAAACCACTTGAAAAGAGGTGAGGCAATGTAGGTGGAAAATCGATGTGCTAGCAGTACTGAATTTATCCTGACTGGGTAACAGTTGAAAAAGAAATTGAAAAGCAACATTTTTTGTTATGTAGCATCAAAGAAATACACAAAATTTTCTCAGCAATGTACTCTCTCATCTCAGCTAGCTAGTTGAATCACACTTGCCAAAAGCTCTGCAAAGTGACGCCTTGCTGGGGCCAAGTGAAACAGATAGCCCAGTCCGTGGTGTGGGCTCTACTCTCCTGCCCCCATTACTGCCATTGTATTACTGCCATTGTAAGTGCCACTGGGAAGTGCTTTCTGCAGGCACCTCTGCCACTCGGCCTTTCGCAATTTGGCAAGGCAGTTTTTCAGTCAACATCCAGTTATTGGCAGTAAATTATGCACCGGGGAATACCAGTCATGGTAAGTATCCCCACCAACCAGTGCACAGCACCCGACACGTGCAGCCCACCCCACAGAGCAAATGCTTCTTTCCCCAGCTTCTTTACTGCCTCCATCTATTCTTGCAACTCAACATCCCTTGCTAAAAGCAAAACAAGAACGAAACATTCAATGCCAGGTTCATTTAAGTGCCCCCTTTTGACAGCTGCCAGTCTGACTCCTCAAGGTGTAAGGAAACTATCTTTCAAGATAACTTTGATTTTATACCCTCTTACGCACCCTCTTGGCGCCATAAGAAATAAAAAAATACCTTCCAATGACCAAATCTGCTTGAGCTATGTAAGTCAAAGAGACTCCCTCAGTGCCTCTACAAATCTCCTAACCAAGACCTTACATCTAAGTACAATGCCTTGGAAAACGGCTGCTACAGGGGCAGACAATTAAGTTACCTTCGGAGTCGGGTTTGATGCGGATATAGGCAGCCATGTGTGGCGGGGCTTGCGCGTAGTTTCAAACACACACCTGGCCGGATGCTGACTGCACCTTACACAGTGGGGGATCAAACTCCCCGACATTCAGTTAACTTAGAAACCGCGAGCGCCTGCCTCACAACTCTGGGCCACTCCAAAGGCTGAGAACATCTGCATTCCTGGCAGCTGTTTCAAAATGAAGCCCGACCCTGGCAAGTGTTATAAGGCGATCTGGGGGACTGTCGCTACGCCCGGTGGGCTCTCTGGAGGAGCGCACCGGAGGAGCAGGTGCCGGCGAGCCTAGCGTCCACGGAGATCGAGTTTCCGAGCTTACCAGACAAAACGAGGCCAGATCCGCAGGCCCCAGAGACGCCCGACAAGTGGGACGGTCCCGGGAGCCTAGCTCCCCACCCGGCCCGCGGGGCAGCCGCCAGCAGCGAGAAAACAAACGCCTGCGCCCCTCCGCGGCCGGAGCGCCCTAATTTACAGCTCTGAGCGCTTTGTGCCGGGGAGGCCGCCCGGTGTCCGGACAATGAGCGGGGCGGGGGCCCGTGGGCCCGGCATGACGCTGCAGCCTCGCCGGGTCGGGCCAGCCGCCCAGGCCTGCTTTAAAGATGGCGAGCCCCCCGCGTGGCTCCCGCGGCTCCCCCCGGCCACAATGGAAGGTGCTCCCGGCCCCGCCGCCGCAGCCCGCGGACCTCACCTTCCATCTCCATGTCCTCGGGCTCGCTAAGCTGCTGCTCGCCCGCTTTCTGCTGCTGCTGCTGCTGCTGATGGTTCATGTCGGCCGCGGCCTGGGCCTCGCCTGCGGCCGGGGGTCGGGCTTGCGGGCCCGGCGGGCGGGAGGCAGCTAGCCGGGGCGGCGGCGGCGGCGGCGGCGGCGGCGGGGCAGCCTCCTCCTCCTCCTCCCGCGCGTCGTCGGCGGTGGCCCCGGGGCGGCCCGCGGCGGGCGGCGGCGGCGGCAGGGAGACGCGCACGTACTTGCTCGCGATTCGCCCAATCTCGGCGCCGAGGCGGGCGGACGGCCGGCGGGCCGGGCCGGGTGGCCTCGTCTCTGGCTGCGGCCGCCGCCGCCGCCGCCGCCGCCGCTGCCGCGGCCGCCGCGAGGCCCGCCTCCCGCCGCCGAGGCCGGGGCTGCGGGGCTGCGGGCCGGCCGGGGGCGGAGGGCGGCCGGGCGGGGGCCGCGGAGTCAGCCCCGCCTCGGGCCGGGCGCGGCGGTCAGGAGGCCTGGCCTGGCGCGGCGGTCCTGCGGGGCCTGGGGCCGGCGGGAGCGGCGGCGGCGGCGGCGCGGGCCGGCGACGGGCCGGGCGCGCTCCGCAGGCTGCGGCCTACGCGTCCTCGGCGGCGGCGGCGGGGCTTCGGCAGCGGACGCGGCGCCCGGCGGCTGGACTCGGCTCGTTCTCAAAATGGCGTCGGCCTGAAATGTCACATCCGCATGGGGGGCCGAGAGCGAGCTAGCGAGTGAAGAGAGCAGACGGGCGGGCGGACGCCGGCAGGAGGGCGGGGCGGGGGCGGGAGCGGGAGGCGGAGCAGGGGAGGCGGAGCAGGGGAGGCGGAGCCGAGAGTGGCCTGCCCGCCACCACCACTGCCTCCTAAGTCTGCGTCCGCCAGCACCGCGCCCCCAGCGCATCCCCCAGCGCAGCCCCCGCCTTCGGTACCTGGCCCTAGGACCCGAGGTCCGTTTGGACCCAGGACGCTCGGTATGGGTAACCCAGCGCCCCCAAACCTAGGAGGGTGGGTGCGCCAGAATCTGTCTCATCGGGAGTTGATCACCCCAGAAGACCCAGAGTGGCGGTCAGAGGTAGGGGCCGAAAACCTGCTCCCAGCCGTGTGACCTTGGGCAAGTAGCTGATACCGCCCTGAACTGCTTAGAAAAGAACCCTGAGCAGAGCGAGGAGTCAAGGCCGTAGTAGCATTTACCGTTATTATTTAGCACCCCTAAACCGGTCTGTGATTTATTCACCCAATACCTTACTTGAGAGAACTTATTTTCTCACTATAGTTCAAACCAGTAAAGTTTGGTCCCTCAAAACCAGTCCAAATAGCCTTCCATTTGGCATTAGCTTTTCAACGCAGTCTAGCTATGATTCACCTAGAATCTCCCTCATTCCTGAAGATATTCAGCGAGTATCTTCCGTGCTATTTCCTCCGATCCTTGAGAAACTGATTATTAGTCTCAACTTTTCCAAGGTAACCAAGGCAGTGTGGGTGAATAACAGAATTAGGAAAAGGATATACATTTCTACACATTTGTATGTTTAAGTGACTGTCTCAAGATGTAATTTTACACTAAAAGGCCAGGAAATTGTCATTACTGTCCCACTTGCCAACTTTCTATCTCCTTTTTCTCCATTTTTCTCCAGTTTATGTACTGTCCATATCCCCACCCACAAAAGATGTTTGGGATACCCAGGTATGCCAAATGCCTGGGACCCAGCCAGTGCTCAGCGAATATTTGTGGAATGTGACTGGATCCTCCCCAAGCATTTCATACACTTGAAGTTACCCACTAGTGAAATTTCCTCCTGGAGGAAAGAAGTGAGCAAATGAAAGGAAGCAGTTATTTCACTGGGGTTCAGCCCTAGCCGCTGGTCACTCCCAGATTCTGAAGAGGTTTTGTTATTCACACAAATTCTCACAAATGTTAATAAACACTCCTCAGATGCTAGGGAATCCTCTCCAGCTCTCTGGAGAGCTGGAGGAGGGCAGAAAAGACTCTTTGGCAGAGGAAGGGCCGGCAGGGAGAAGAATACATGCCTATTGAGCTCTACAATGACCCAACTGATCTTCATCAATGGGTTCAAAACCAAGCAGGAAATTGTGAGTAAAAAGGATACCTTGCATGATGGATAATTACATGTTGTATACCCATACAAGAAAATACTATTTGGCAATAAAGAATGAGGCACTGGTAGAGGCTACAACTGTATGAACCTTGAAACCAATGTGCTGAGTGAAAGAAGCCAGAAGCAAAAAATGCCATGTAGTCTTCAATTCCAATTATACAAAATGTCCAGGGCAGGTAAATCAACCTTTACAGACTGAAAATCGATTGAGGACTGGGGAGCTAAGGGTTTCATACAGGATTTCTTTTGGAGGTAAGGAAAATTTCCTGAAATTTGATTCTGGTAATGGTTGCACAATTTTGTGGCTATACTAAAAGTTACTGAACGGTATACTTTAAATGGGTGAATTGTATGGTATGTGAATCACATCACAATGAAGCTTTAAAAGATTATCTTTCGAAGGAAAAGGATGAGCGAGGAAGAAGAGAATGGAGGCTGTTTATAGTCTTGACAAGAGATGGAGGTAGACTGGACTAGGGTAGTGTTGGTGGAGAAGAGGACAGGTTTGGGTATGTTGGCAGATCGAATTGGCTGGACTTACAGATACACTGGAGTTTGCTGGAAGAGAAAAAGAAGTATAAAGAATTGTGTCCTGACCAGTGTGGCTCAATTGGTTGGGCGGTGTTCCGCAAAGTGAAAGCTTGCCAGTTCAGTTCCTGGTCAGGGCAAATGCCTGGGTTGTGGGTTGGGTCCCTGGTCGGGGTGCCGTAAGAGAATGTGGACCGATGTTTCTCTTTCTCCCCCTCTTATCTCTCTAAAAATAAATCTTTTAAAAATATATCAAGCATCGCTCTTCAGATTTTTGTCTTGAGCATGGAGTTCATTTCCAGGCCACCACAGCTACTAGAAAAGCAATACAAGAGCCCTCTGAGACCTACAAAGGCCAGGACTAAATTATTCCAGAGGTCTGTGCTAGCCTGTCTTCTTCTTCCTCTGGTAGAATTATGCCTGTATTAGCCATAAAACCCATTCGCAGTCAGAAGGGGTGTGTATTGAAGTCCACAGAAGATTTGAATCAGCTGAGTAATGCTGGCTTCCTGGGAGGCTTTATGCCAAGATGCCTCAAAGGACCTGGAGAGTTCCAAATGGAGAGAAGAACAAGGGCACCATTTCTGTGCATTGCCAATTTTTTTTTGTAATTTCATGCCCACTACCCTGTTTTAGACACCAGGGGCGTAAGAACAAGAAGAAAAACCAGGAAGACAGGAACAGCTGGAGTAGCTGACTTGTCATTAAGTAGAGTCAGTCATGTGTAGGGAGGGGCTACCCTATCATTACTCTCAGAGCAAAACATATTTTGCTGCTCCCAGGGCCCCTGCCATGACTTGACATAAACAGAGGGTTGATTTTTCTTCTTGAGAAACAAAATATTTATCTACCTGGAAGCTATGTTGGTCAAAGTCTGAAATAACTGAAGTGTCAGAGAAATGGGAGTTAGCAGGGGTGTTTTTTTCCAGTATATGTAAGTTCTTAGATAATCCATGCCTGGAAAGATGACCTAAACCCCAGCCTCATGGTTAGTCACAGGGATGAGGCATTTGCCCAGGCTATGCAGCTGGAAGCAGTTTGGGATGGTAAGGAGCTACAGGATTCAGATCGAGATGATCTCCAGGTGGGCATTCTGCAAACTTAGGTTGTTGGTTTAACCTCTTAACAAACTGAACTGCCCTATCAGGGAAATGGGAAGAAAAGTTTCTGCCTAAAGGGACTATTGTGGAAATCGTATGAAATACTAAAACTTTATTGAAACACTCACAATCCAGGTTGTAAAATGGTTATTGTAAGAGCAAGGGCAAAATGAGATGGGACTCCAGCTCCAGTTCCTGACCCACCATCTTTTCATGCAGAACTGTTTACAGGTGGAATAGCTATGTACCAGGGACTAGGCTAACCGTTGTTAGATGAATGGCAAAAATGAGCACAGTGTGGCTAATTAAAATCATTTGACCAACATTCTTCTCCGCTGTGAGATGGGGAAATGTTAATGCAAGCTTTTTGCTAGAATGACTGTTCATGGTTGGCCAGATGTGTGTGCAGATGCTAGGTTCTTATTAAAAAAAAAAACAAAAAAACAAGCCCTGTCTGGTGTGGCTTAGTGAATAGAGTGCTAGCCTATGAACCAAAGGGTCTCCAGTATGATTCCTAGTAAAGCACATGCCTAGGTTGCAGGCCAGGGCCCCAGGAGGGGCCGTGCAAGAGGCAACCACATATTGATGTTTCTCTCCCTCTCTCTCCTTCCCTTTTCCTCTAAAAATATATAAATTGTTTTTAAAAAGCTCAAAAACTTCTGACCTGGCCTGGTAGCTCGGTTAGAGCGTTGTCCAGATACATCAAGGTTGTGGGTTCGATGCACATACAAGAATCACCAATGAATGCATATGTAAGTAGAATAACAAATCAATGTTTTTCTCTATCTCTCTATCCCTCCTTTCCTCTCTAGAAAATCAATTTTAAAGATCTCACAGAAGTTGCTTTGGTAGTGTGACTGGGTTGTCTCAAATCTTAAATGCAAAGATGTAGTGATGAGAGGTATTGAGAACATGAATAGCCAATGGTGCCTTCCTTTCCTCTTTTTTTTTTTTGTTTGTTTTAACAAAAATTAGTCAAGCTATTACCCATTTCTCTTGGTTGGACATTCTTAAAAGGGTAGGTATATGGAACAGTGGGACCATTTTAATTACTGCATTTTGCTTTGTATAATGCGTACTTTTTTGCCTAAATTTTTGAGGGAAAAAATAAGGATGAGCATTATACACGGGTAGTACTAATTCCATATCTACGTAAATGTTTTTGATTCTTTTACTTACGCTTATGCATTAAAAGTGTAACTCTAGAAAGCAATAATGATATCCATATGCAAAATAGTACTATGTAATGATAATCAGTTTTGTTTCTAAACATAAATAAATGAATTAAAAAATTTAAACAAAAGATTTTTTTTCCTGAATGTTTGGGCCAAAATCGTGGGTGTGCATTTATATATGGGAGAACATTATGCATGGCAAAATATGTTAATGTGATTTTTTTAATTGAATTGCTCAGTTAAATAGAGCTGATGATGAGACAGGGACTTTTTAAAGCACTTCACACATTAAGTCATTTAATTCTGACAACAACCCTAGGAGGCAGGTGCTATTATCTGCATTTTATGGACAAGGTCACTGAGGCACAGTCTCCAGGTTAAATAACTAGCTCAAGATCACACAGGTAGTAAAAAAGGAAGCTCAAAGTTGAACCCATGCACTCTGGGTCTATATATCACAATAGAATATTAAAGAGACTTTATATCTGCTTTATACCGCAAATGTGAAATGCCCTCCCCTATTAAAAGCATGAATCAGGAATCCCATAATTTCACACCTGTCTTTACACTATTTTCCTATCCACACTAGCTAGGACACAGACAGATATAGGCCACCTTTCTGCAGCATTGCTCTGGAATCATTCAAAATCCTCTTTAGGAACTACCCTTTGCTTAAAAGGCATCCACTAAGTATTTTTAAATGACCAATATTAGCCTAGAAATTTGCCACATCACATACATTCTTGAAAGAATTTTATCAGCAGGAATTGTAACCAAATAATAAGTAACTACTCATAGAGCCAGGTAACATGCTTTGTGGGGGTATTTTACGTAATCTTCACAGTCAGTAAGAGCAATAATAATGGCTAATGTTTATCAAGTGCTTCCTTATGCCAGGCACATTTTAAAGGCTTTGTATTAACTCATTTATTTCCTCTCAACAACCCTGTGAAATAAGCTGTCATGAACCTTCTTTATAAGCGATAAAACTAAGGCACAGAGAAAGAAGGTGCTCAGGGTCTCAGAGGTAAAAACCGCAAGGGGCTTTTAAAATAAATAATAAATAAATACATAAAATATTTATTTATTTTAAAGAAATCTTTAAATAAAAAATCTTTAACTCTTTAAATCTTTAATAAAAATCTTTAAATAATCTTTAAATAATAAATGAATCTTTAAATAATAAAAATCTTTAAATAATCTTTAAATAAATATTTATTTATTTAAAATAAATAAATAATCTTTTTAAAAAGTTCTGACACATGCTACAGCACGAATAAACCTATAAAACATTCTGGTAAATGAAAGAGGCCAAGAAGCCAGACACAAAAGGCCTCATATTGTATGATTCCATTTATATAAAATATCCCGAGTGGACAAACCCACAGAGACAGAAAACAGATTAGTGGTTGCCAGGGGCTGCATATGGGTGTAGAGGGGGGTGGTTGCTTAATGGATATGGGGTTTCCTTTTGTGGATAATGAAAATGTTCTGGAAATAGGTAGTGATGATGATTGCATAACATGGTAAATGTAGGTAGTATCATTGATGCTAAATTTTTTTATAGGTATTTTACTCCAAAAAATAGCAAGGTAGTCCTAGCTGGTATGGCTCAGTGGAATAAGTAAGTGCTGGCCTGTGAACTGAAAGGTTACCAGTTTGATTCCCAGTCAGGGCACATGCCTGGGTTATGGGTCAGGACCCCCGTTGTCAGCATGTGAGAGGCAACCAATAGATGTTTTTCTCACACACTAATGTTTCTCTCCCTCTCTTCCTCCCTCCCTTCCCCTCTCTCTAAAAGTAAATAAATAAAATCTTTTTGTCAAGGTAAAGGCAAGGTAAAGATTTGAACCAGGGTATTCTCTCATTCCCTAGCGTATCCATCTACCCACTATGCCATGCTTTACATTCTAGTAGAAAGTATTATTCTCATTTTACAGAAAAGGAAAATGAGGTAAGCTAGAAAATGGTGGAAATGGGATTCAAGCTTAGTTCTGCCCATAGCAGAAGTCATGGCACCCCGTCCTGTTTGCCTTATTCAATGACTCAACTTTTAACAACCCTAAAAACAAACTGCTGTTCTGGAAAACTGAACTATTTTCAAAGACATTTGAAAATGAGGGTTGAGAATATCTATGTATATGGGGGGAGGGGGGGAGTGGATCACATGATCTGTGAAAAACAATAGTAAAGTCTTCCCCAGGAAAAAAAAGAAAAAGAAAAGAAAAAATATCAGCCCTGGCTGGAGTAGCTCAGTGGATTGAGCACGGGCTGCGAACCAGGCATCGCAGGTTCGATTCCCAGTCAGGGCACATGCCTAGGTTGCGGGCCATGTCCCCCAGCAACCGCACATTGATGTTTCTCTCTCTCTCCCTCTCCCTTCCCTCTCTAAAAATAAATAAATAAAATCTTAAAAAAAACTTTAAAAGAAAAGAAAAAATATCAATGGGTTAAAAGTAAAATTCATTGAACATTTCTGAAACTCTCACACATTCAACAAGTATTGGCAGAATGCCTCTCCTGGCTTGATGTTCAAAGTCTAGATCAGAGGTCACTCTACCAGAAGAAAGGGAACTTTGAGGGATTAAGATGGGTCCCCTGTCCAGTGCGACTGCAGCTCATGCTTCCAGCTGAACATGCCTTTCTCAGAACCCTCTCCCCATCTCACAGGACACCCAGGTGCGGCGCACAGCTATGCTACTGGTCTCTGCATGTCAGTCAAGAAGCAGGTCCTTCCTTCCATAGCTCTTGCTTAAGAAATATTTTTTATCTAATCAATGAGCACATACATTGGCAACAGTCCAGTGTCTGCTGCAAGCAGCAAATGGATTTATCCGCCAGGGGGGGAACTCTGGGAATTTAAATTAATTAAAATAATGGCATTTGATTCCAGGGTTGATCGGGAAACAGTATCAGTCTCAAGTTCTAAGGGCCACAGACAAGCTTGGGAACACATGATCCCTCTTGTGTTAAAGAAAATCACACATACACAATGGCCATTTATTTAGGGCTTACTATGTGCCAGGCACCCTGATGTGATTTACTTGGCTTTTTTTCTTCAGTAGCCTAGAATCTCCAAAGACTTAATACAGAAAGATAATGTAAATGTTAATAACTCATGTTTCTTTAGAAAGTAATTTGTGTTCAGCCCTGGCTGGCGTGGCTCAGTGGATTGAGCGTGGGCTGTGAACCAAAGCATCTCAGGTTCAATTCCCAGTCAGGGCACATGCCTGGGTTGCAGGCCACGGCCCCCAGCAACCGCACATTGATGTTTCTCTCTCTCTCTTTCTCCCTCCCTTCCCTCTCTGAAAATAAATACATAAATAAAATCTTAAAAAAAAAAGTAATTTGTGTTCACAAATAATCTCTGCTCCTCCTGACCATATCTAACAGCGGAAATTCTTGTCTATAATGCAAGTTATCCCCATTTTGACAGAGCATATTGAATTTCTTTTAAAAACATCAACAATGTTTTTAAATGACACAGAGCAACTTGTGTTAGGATTTCATGTTAGATTTTTTTTCACACAATAAGAAAATTCGAGGCCTTCAAAAACTCACCTTGTTAGCTAATTTCTACTTTTCCCATTTTTTTACATATATATTTAGGCATTAATTCCACTATTGACCTGAAGTAACTTACAAAGAAAACATCGAAAGTGACAGTATTGAAATAGAACTAAGAAGACAGAACTAAATATTTAGATATATCTAAGAGTAGAAATCCAAGGAGAGACGAAGAATTAATATGCAATTCATAAATTTATATTGTTGTTATGACCCTGCTTCAAATTTTGTGTTTAATCTGATCCTTTTGTAGTTCATAAGCGTGATGATTGGGTGTTCACGCTCTTGTGTGACATGTGCCTCCCACAAGCCTTGTTACGACATCAGCACATTACCTGTCTGACATAAAAGACAAAAAACCTGGCTTGTGTAGCTCAGTGGATTGAGCGTAGACCTGTGAACCAAAGCATCGCAGGTTTGATTCCCAGTCAGGGCACATGCCTGGGTTGCAGGCCGTATCCCCAGTATGGGGTGTGCTAGAGGCAACCACACATTGATGCTTCACTCCCTCTCTTTTTCGCTCCCTTCCCCATCTCTCTAAAAATAAATAAAATCTTTAAAAAAATTTTTGTGTTTTAATCTATTGAGCCAAATTTATATAGAATTAAACATTTTTGGAACACCTATTAAGTTGGTCATCTCCCTAAACATATGAATCTGTCATGTTGGAACATCCCTGTTGTCACTTCTCAACTCTCTCCGACTTGGTTAGTCAATTCAACAGCGTGTGTCTTTAAAAGTCTACTATATTCAAGGCAGTGAGGCGGGCAGTGGGCTGGGCTTTTTCTGTGTCACCATAAATTCTGACGTTACCTGGCCTATTTCGTTTTACTTTTATACGACAACTCTGCTATTAACATTATCCCCATTTCATACAGCAGCCGCTCACCCACAGGCACACGTGAGTTCAAACATGACCTGAGATGGTGTGGCTCCCAACCACACCGTCAGTCACACTGCTATGCACAAGAAACTGTAACAACTGTTTCTGCAGAGGAATGAAACGAGCATGGGGGTTTCATGTCTACTGTTGACACTTTCCTACAGGGATTATCAGCAGACTATGTGTGCTATTTTTTAACTTAAATTTTCACTGGGACACAGCATATGTTTGTTTATGCATTGTCTATGGCTACTTCCACCCCAAAGGCAGGATTGGGTGTCTGAGAACAGAGACTGTATGGCCCACAAAACCAAAAATAATCACTTCCTGGCCCTTTATGGGAAGTTTGTTGACCTCTGCTGTCCTGCATTAAAGCCGAGTTCCAGGGAACCTCAGAGATGAGAGGGCCCAGACCCCAGGAGGACAGCAGTCCAGGGGTTCAGAGTGGGTTGGTGGTCGAGAACTCAGATGGCTCTTACCTGAGACCACAATCCTATGACCAATTTCCTTGGTTGCATTGTTGGGTACAGTGGGCTCCCTAGGTTCTGTCAGAGTGGCACCATTGGATAGTTCCCTTGTCCCTTTTTACCCCAGAGTCACTTTGCTGGTTCCCAGCACCCCACCCCCACCAGTGGACAAAGCTCCGCCCATGGCCTCTAAAATATCTGATCGTTACAACAGCTCGTATGTGATGGACACTTAGTAAGTGCCAGGCCCTCTTCTGAATGCTTTCCATGAGCTAACTCATTTCAGTCTTAGAACCACGCAATGAGCAGAGCCTTGCTTACAGTGGTGTAATTTGTGCATTGTACGAAAAGTGGAGCACCATATCCGTGTTTGCCAGGGGTTGGGAGAAGGCTCTGACTGCAGGGGAACCAGCAGGGGAACTTCGATGTGTTTGGTTTGATAGTGGGGAAGGGGATACATGACCTTATGCATTTGTAAAGTCCATATAATTTGATATCTCATGTGGAGCTTTAACGTCTATCATCTTTTTTAAAAATTTAAAAGGGATACTGGAGGTATCCCAAGATGGAATGCAGACTATGACAAATGAGTATGATTGTACCCTAAGTATAGGCCATAACTTCATCAAAGGGAGTGGGAGGGAAAAAAGGATCTTATTTAAGTGACTTTGGAAGATGGTATTTTTAATGGGAACTATAAAGCTAAAATCAAAGAACTGTACATTTAAACAAAGTGGGGGGTGGGGGAGGCATGTGGACTGGCCCTAGTCAGTTAGGCTCAGTTGGTTGGAATGTCATCCCATAATTGAAAAGTTGCAGGTTCGATCCACATCCTCAGTGTGGGTGGGTATGGGAGGCAACCACTGATGTTTCTCTCTTTCTCCCTTCCTCTCTCTCTAAAAGCAATTCGAAAAATGTCCTAGGGGAGGGAGAGAGGGAGGGAGGGAGGGAGGGAGGCAGGGAGGGAGGGAGGCAGGGAAGGAGAAAGGAAGGAAGAAAGGAAGAAAGACTGGCAGCAATTCAGCCTAAGAACCCCTGGTAACAAAGGCTGCATCTGCTTACCCTGTCAAGTGATGAGACAGGTGTCTGTAAAGATGTACACCTCTTTCTAATTAAAAAAAAGGGGGGTCTATATAGGCTAAAGCTGGCCCTGCCTATGCTCAGGGAGCTATTGTTACCCCATTTTATAGATGAAAAAGCCAAGGCAGCAGGAGGTTAACTGGCCCCAAAACAGGTCCAGAAAGCACCCAGATTTTGCCTTTGGAAACAGATCAAAATGGCCATCAAATGATGACTGGATAAATAAAAGTGGTATAGCCTACAATGCAATATTATTCAGCCATAATACTGTGTGATTCAATTTTATGAAATGTCACAATGGGTAAATCCATACATACAGAAACTATATAAATAGTTGCCAGCGGCTGGGGGAAGGGGAGTGACTGCTAATGAGCCTGAGATTTAGAAGGAGGACTAAAAGCATTAGAAATTGCCTTGATTGGTGTGGCTCAGTGGATTGAGTACTGGCTTGAGAACCAAACGGTCCCCGGTTTGATTCCCAGTCAGGGCACATGCCTGGGTTGCAGGCTGGGTCCCCAGTGTGGGGTGCGTGAGAGGCCACCACACATTGATGTTTCTCTCCCTCTTTCTGCCTCCCTTCCCCTCTCTGAAAATACATAAATTTAAAAAACCTTTAAAATTTTTTTTAAAAATACAAGAAAAAATTATTTCAAATCTGGCAACCTGTACACTACTTCACCCAGGCAGTCCTGTCAATCTGTCAATATTTCAAAATCCATCCAAGGAATTCCTAAATTAATCCTCTGCCATTAAATTAATACAAAAAAACTTTTTCTGTGCGGGGGAGGGGGTTGGGGATGGTCCTTGTATTATATTAAATCCACTTTTCACTCCAGCTGGGCAAGTTAGGTTCTAGGCTCCCATATTTTCTGGGAAGATTGTGTTCCTGAAGACTTGTCGACATACAGACTAACCTTGACAATGGAGCATGTAGATTTCTGTTTACCCGCTCCATGGGGCCGCCCTAGTGGTGAGAGTGTAGACACAGCCTTCTGCGAGCCTCTTGATCCTACCCACCCTAAGGTTACAGGGTTCTTAAATTAATGTTCAGGGTAAGGAATTTGCATGATTTCCTTCAAGGCTAAAAGTAAGACTCCATGCGTATTTTTGTTGCATTGATTCAATTTGCACTGAAATGACAACCCAATATGATCATCTTTCTTTATGGAGGGTTTGGCAACATGTCAAAGTCATACAGCAAATAAGTGATAGAACCAGGATTCTAAGTCTGTCCAGATCTGAACCTAGGGCTTCACCTCCCACTAGTTCTCTTGTCATTTCAAAGTGTCATCCTCTCTGAGTTTAAGTGGAAAGCATTGATGGGCTCCAGCTGGGTGACTGTTGAGACAGCTACTCTCTAAGGGACATGGTATTCCTTTGTTCAAATATTTAGTTGGTCTACAGACACACACACACACACACAACTATTAGGTCTAGGATAGAATTATTAAAATCTTAGATTTGTTAAAAACTTAGAGTTTAAGCTGATGGTTGCCAGATGGGAGGGGTATTGGGGGATAGGTGAAGGGGTTAAGAAGCACAAATTGGCAGTTACAGAATAGTTACAGACATGTGAAGTACAGCATTGGGAATAGTCAGTAATATTGTAATAGCTAGTAATATTATGATAACTCTATATGGTATCAGGTGGGTCTGAAACTTATAGGGGGATCACTTTGTCAGTTATGTAAATGTCTAATTACTACTATGCTGTATGCCTGAAACAAATGCAATATTGAATATCAACTATAATTGAAAACTTTTTAAAAAGTATTTTATTTATTTATTTTTAGAGACAGTAAGGGAGGGAGAAAGAGAGAGAGAGACATCAATGTGTGGTTGCCTCTCATGTGGCCCCCACTGGGGAACTGGTCCATAACCCAAGCATATGCCCTGACTGGGAATCGAACCTGCGATGCTTTAATTTGCAGCCCCCGTGCTCAATCCACTGAGCTACGCCAGCCAGGGCCTGAAGACTTTTTTTAATTTAAAAATAAGGTATTAGGATCTTTTAAGTTTCTAAAACCTAAAACAGTTTGGATATGAACAACGTTTGGCCTACATGGAATCATTTGCTCTCTTTTGTTTTTCTTTTGTGCATCTGTGTGTATGGAAGAGGAACCAGCCAGGCCACATGAGCTCTGTGCCCTCACCTCTCAGGACCTGCCTCTGCATGTATTGAAAGTGGAAAATCGTGCCTTCCTGTCCACCTCACTGAGCCAGTCAAGTTCAAATGGGATAAAGTAGGGATTGACAAACTACAGCCCCTGCACCCTGTCTGTTGTGTTTCCTGTTTTGTGTAGCCCAGGAGCTAAGATTAGTTTTCACATTATTTTCAGTGGTTAAAAAAAGATCAGAGAAGTGTAATATTTCATGATTTGAAAATTATGTAAATTTCATATTTCAGTATCCATTAATAAGATTTTATTGTAACATGGTGATACTCACTCATTTACCTATTGTTTATGGCTGTTAAAGTGGCAGAGGGGAGTCGAGGGCACAGACTGTGCAACCCCCAGCAAAGTCCCAATCACCTCCTAGTTGGACCTTCATATAAAAAAAAGGCTGCTGGACTGGTGCAACCACTGTGGAAAACAGTATGGAATTTCCTCAGAAAACTAAAAATGTATCTGCCTTTTGACCCAGCAATTCCACTGCTGGGATTATATCCTAAGAACCCTGAAACACCAATCCAAAAGAACCTATGCACCCCAATGTTCATAGCAGCACAATTTACAATAGCCAAGTGCTGGAAGTAACCTAGGTGCCCATCAGTAAGTGAATGGATAAAAAAACTATGGTACATTTACACGATGGAATTCTATGCAGCAGAAAGAAGGAGCTCCTACCCTTTGCAACAGCATGCATGGAGCTGGAGAGCATTATATTAAGTGAAGTAAGCCAGGCAGTGAAAGACAAATACCATATGATCTCACCTTTAACAGGAACCTAATCAACAAAACAAACAAGCAAGCAAAATATAACCAAAGACACTGAAATTGAGAACAGGCTGACAGGGACCAGAGGGGAAAGGGGAAGGAATTTCAGGGGAAAAGGGTGAAGGGTTTGCAGGAAGAAATATAAAGGACACGTGGACAATAACAAGGGGAATGGTGGAAAAGAGAGGGAGGTTGGGAGGGCTGGAGGTAGGCTGGGATGGGTGGAGAAGGCATAAAACTGTACTTGAACAACAATTAAAATTTAAAAAAATATATGAAAAAAATGATGCTGGCCCCCAGATAGGGGGCTGATAAATATCAGCTATTATTTATTCTTCCTCTTTATCAATGTTCCTAGTATACACACCAAACTTTCTTTAACCTTCTATTTTTGAACTATCAGATTCATTTTTAAAATGATTTCATTTAGCCCTGGCTGGAGTAGCTCAGTGGATTGAGCGCGGGCTGCAAACCAAAGCATCGCAGGTTCGATTCCCAGTCAGGGCACATGCCTGGGTTGCAGGCCACGGTCCCCAGCAACCTTATGCTGATGTTTCTCTCTCTCTCTCTCTTTCTCCCTCCCTTTCTTCTCTATAAATAAATAAATAAAATCTTTAAAAAATATATTAAAAAAAGATTTCATTTAATTTTAGAAAGTGGGAAGAAAGAAAGGGAGAGGAACATCAATTGGTTGCCTCTTGTTAACACCCAATGGGGACTGAACCTGAAACTCAGGTATGTGCCCTGTCCAGGAATTGGACCAGAAACATTTTGCTTTGCTGGACAACATACAACCAATTAAGCCACACCAGTCAGGGCAAACTATTAGATTCACTTGTAAGCATGCATTTTCTTCTATTTTTCAAAATGTTCACTCTGTAAATGAAAAAAGAGAAAAAATACTCATGACAAAGGACAGAGATTCTTGATGTGAAAAGAGGATTTTTAGATAGAGACAAACTAAGCTTATAATCATTATCAAACAGTGAACAAACAAAAGATGTTCCGCCTAGTTAGTAACAAACAACCCAAGTTAAATACAAGATGCTTTTCACCCGGCAGGTTGGCCATAGTTAGAAATTTGAAAGGAATATACCCAGTGACAGAGAAGATAAAGGCAAATGGGCATACATTGCACATGGGATGTTTCCCTGAATAGTAAGGAATTTTAACTGTTTCATTTTTTTTAATTTAAAATATATTTTCAAATATAAGCCCTGGCCAGATATATCAGTTGCCTACAGTATCATGCCGATAGGCCAAGGTTGCAGGTTTGATCCTGGTCAGGGCACATACATGAAACAACCAATGAATGCATAAATAAGTGGAACAACAATAAAAACAAATTTTTAAAAAGATCCTTTTAAAATAAATAAGTAGCCTTGACTGGGAGTGGTGAGGCTCAGTCGAATGGGTGACATTGCACAAAGAAACAGGCTGACAGTTTGATTCCCACTCAGGGCATATGCCTGGGTTGCCTCTTGCATGCAAGGCACATGCAAGAGACAACAAATCAATGTTTCTCTCCCTCTCTCCTTCCCTTCCCCTCTCTTTAAAAATAAACAGAATCTTTTAAAAAGTAAAATAAGCCCTGGCTGGTGTGGATCAGTGGACTGAGCACCAGCCTGCGAAACGAAAAGTCACTGGTTCGATTTCCAGTCAGGGCACATGGCCAGGGTTGCAGGCCAGGTACCCAGTTGGGGGCATGTGTGAGAGGCAACCATGTATCTCTCACACACTGATGTTTCTCTCCCTCTTTCTTCCTCCCTTCCCCTTTCTCTAAAAAAGCAACTAAGCAAAATTGTAAAAAAACATTTTTAATTTCAAAAATACAATAAATGGCATGGCTCACTTGGTTGAGGAATCGAACCTTGCAACAAAAGGTTGTGGTCTGATTCCCCACTAAGGCATAACTAGATTGTGGGTTTGATCCCTTGTCAGGGCACCTGTGGGAGGCAACCAATGGATGTTTCTCTCTCACACCAATGTTTCTGTCTCTCTCACTTCCTTTCTCTCTCTCCCTAAAATCAATAAACACACTTTAAAAAATTTTTTTAATAAATACATGAAATGAAATAAAATACCACCATTTTCTCTATACATGCAGCATTTCACTCAATCCTTTACATTAAAAATTTTTTTAAATATATATATAGCTTTGGAACAAAATAATATAAAATAGTTTCCATTATTTATTCACAAGTATATTATGAGTGTCAAAGGAATACCAGACCACAGGAAAGAATTTACATTTCATATCATTGCAATGGGAAGCCATTGAAGGGTTTCTAGCAGGGAATGGCATGATCAGACTTATACTTTTTAAAAAAGATTTTATTTATTTCTAGAGAGGGGAAGGGAGGGCAAAAGAGTGGGAGAGAAACATCGATGTGCAAGAGATACATCAATGATCAGTTGCCTCTCACACACCCCCAGCTGGGGACCTGGCCCACAACCCATCACATGCCCTGATTGGTAATCAGGTACCTTTCAGTTTGCAGGCTGGCACTCCGTCAACTGAGCCCCACCAGCCGGGGCAGATTTACTTTTTTCTTAAGTATAAAATTTTTATATTTAGAATTAGCCAGCTGGACTCAGTTTAAATGATTCCACTTTTGTTGGCAACATCCAAAGCACCCCAGTCTGGAGCCAGTCAAACATATGCCTTCTTCACCCTATCAGGTGTGATCAGGGTGTTGACCTTGGCCACATCAATGTCACACCAAATTGTTCATTTAATTGTACACTTTGTACATTTACTTCTCAGCCTGTTTGATCTGGTGTTTGTTGGTCTTGACATCCACAGTGAACCAAGTGTATTTGTTGTTTTCTATCATCTTCATGGCTGACTTGGTAGTCAAGGGAACGTGATGCCATACCGGTCAACGGTCAACGTTGTTTCCTCCAGAGGAGGGGGGGGTGGCGCTCTTTGAGGATATTTAGACTGCCTTCAGAGCTGCAGTGTCTTAGACCTCTGGAAGGTAGATGATGTACAGATTGTGTGTTTGTGTGTGTGGCTGTGGATGCCTTTTAGCACTGCTTTCTTTGCCTTCACAGCCTTTGCCTTGGCTTTGCCTTTGGGAGGGGCACGGGCTTCCTTCTTCACTTTGGGCGTCATCTTTGTGAAAAAGAGATTTACATTTTTAAAAATATCTCTTTGGCTGCTGACTGGAGATTCAGCCCTGGGGCAGAGACCACTTAACAAGCTTTGGCAATTATCAAGAAAGATGAAGGTACACCAAGTAAAATATGAAAGTTAGCAAAAAGTTCTATCTCACTGCCCTTCACTGTCTTCATCCTCCCCATCTCAACCTTCAATGTAGTTTTCCAAACTTTCACCAAGATGCTTGGGCCCAAAGTAGACTTGTAGCCTGGCTGTCCAATAGAAGTGTAATATGAGGCGCCAATGTATTTTTTTAATTTTCTAGGAATCACACTTTAAAAAGTAAAAAACAGTTTCTCAAAGAATTGAGTTACCATGTGACCCAACAATTCTGCTACTAGGTGTATATCCAAAAGAAATGAAAACTTGTCCACACAAGAACTTGTACATGGATGTTCACAGCTGCTTTATGCATAATAGCAAAAAAGTGGAAGCAACCCAGATGTCCATCAACTCTTGAAAGGATAGACAAAATTTGATATATAACTAAAAAGAGACTACAATTCAGCCATAAGAAGAAATGAAGTACTGGTAGATGCTGCAACAGGGATGAACCTTGGAAACATTATATCAATCTATGAAGGACACATGTTGTATTATATACGAAGGACACATGTTGTATGCTTCCATTTATACAAAGTGTCCAAACCCGGGAAATCCATAGACACAAAGTACATTACTGGTTGCCATGGTTGGGGAGAGGGGCAATGGAAAGCAAAGCTAATGAATATGGATTTCTTTCCGGATTGATGAAAATATTCTGGGATTGTAATTGTGGCAATGATTGCACCACTTTGTAAATATACTAAAACCCACCACACTGTGCATTTTAAGAGGATAAATATTGGGACTGTGAGTTATATCTCAATTAAAAGTATACATAAAAGAAGAAAACTGGTGATATTAATTTTAACCCAATTATATCCAAATTATTCTAATAGGTATTTGACATAAAAAATCATTAATGAAACATTTTACATTATTTTTTTGTTACTAAGTATTCAAAATCTGGTATACATTTCACACAAATTATCTTCTTCTAATTAAATACTTTTGAATTATATTGTTGTTCAAGTACAGTTTTCTGCCTTTCCCCACCACCTGAGCCATCCCCACCTCCCTCCCCTATTTCCGCCCACCCCCATTTTTTTTGTCCATGTGTCCTTTATAGTTGTTCCTGTAAACCTTACCCCTTTTCCTCCCCTTATCCCCTCCTACCTCCCCTCAGGTTACTGACAGTTTGTTCTTAATTTCAATGTCTTTTGTTATATTTTGCTTGCCTGCTTGTTTTGTTCGTTAGGTTCCAGTTACACAGATTATTTCAATTTAGATTTAAAAATTTCACCAGAAATATTAGATCTGCATTTATTTATTTATGAAAGCTGGTTTAATTGAGGTGTGCGACTCTGATACATTCTAGCATTGAACTCTCATAGTTAGACTACTGATAGGAAAAGTATACACCATACACGCCTCCACCACCTTTTTCTCTCCCCTCTTTTCCTTCCCCCAGCTCCTGAACTGGATGTATCTGTGTTTCCAAGCAAGCCTGCTGAAGAGAGACTGACAATGGTTGATTTTCCTGGAGTTATGATACCCTAGGTTCTGTCTTAAAGTCTCCTCCTCTTCTGCCTCCAAGCCCTCTTCACCCACTAGATCAACATTTAATTTCATAAAATTTACTTTTGAAAAAGTAGTCAAAATGTTATCAGTGTTTAAATGGTAAAGTATTTTTTTAAATTTCCTGTCAATAATATTTTTTAAATTTATTTACCTATACATTTTTAAAGATTTTATTTATTTGCTTATTTTAGAGGAGTAGGAAGGATGAAAGAGGGAAAATAATATCAATGTGTGGTTGCCTCTTGTGTGCCCCCTACCAGGGACCTGGCCCACAACCCAGGCATGTTCCCTACAGTGGGAATCAACCAGTAACCCTTTGATTTGCAGGCTGGCACTCTATCCACTGAAACACAACAGCCAGGGCAATAATATATTTTTTAAAAGTAAGACAGACTTCTGGCATAGATGGAGGCGTAGGTAGACACACTGTGCCTCCTCCCACAACCAAAGAAGGACAACAACAACTTAAAAACAAAAAACAACCAGAAGTGATGGAAAATCAAACTGTATGGAAGACCAACAACCAAGGAGTTAAAGAAGACACACTCATCCAGACTGGTAGAAGGGGTAGAGATGGGCTCGAGGAGAGGACTGGCAGCCAGGCAGCATCTGGCAGACCCAGTGCCAGATTTGAGTTGGATGTGCAAGGCTGTAGCTAGACATCAAGGCTGCAGTGGTGGCTGGTGGAACCGGTGGTCCCACATTCCAGTGCAGATAAATTGGGAGGAACAACTGGGGATTGGAACAGACCATGAAACTCAGAGCTCCAGCTCAGGGAAATAAAGCCTCAAACCACTGATTGAAAACACCTGTGGGGGTTGAGGCAGCAGCGGGAGAAACTCCCAGCCTCACAGGAGAGTTGGTTGGAGAGACCCACAAGGTCCTAGAACATACACAAGCCCACCCACCCAGGAATCAGCACCAGAAGGGCCCACTTTGCTTGTGGGTAGCAGGGGAAGTGACTGAAAGACAGCAGAGAGGGGAGCAAGTGCCATTGTTCCCTCTCTGACCCCTGCCCCATGTACAGCACCACAGTGCAGTAACATGGGTTACCCCTCCTGGGTGAATACCTAAGGCACCACCCCTCACTACATAACAAGCACGTCAAGACAGAAAAAAAAAATGGCCCAAACGAAAGATTAGATCAAAGCACCAGAAAAAGTACAACTAAGTGACAAAGAGATAGGCCACCTATCAGATGCACAGTTCTAAACACTGGTAACCAGGATGCTCACAGGATTGGTTGAATTTGGTCGCAAATTAGATGAAAAAATGAAGGCTATGCTAAGTGAAATAAAGGACAATGTATAGGGAACCAATAGAGATGGGAAGGAAACTGGGACTCAAATCATCAGTGTGGATCAGAAGGAAGAAAGAAACATCCAACCAGAAAAGAATGAAGAAATAAGAATTCAAGAAAACAAGGAGTTCCCTGGCTGATGTGGCTCAGTAGACTGAGCACCGGCCTCCAAACCAAAGGATTGCTGGTTTGATTCCCAGTCCAGGCACATTCCTGAGTTGCAGTCTGGGTCCCCGGTGGGGGGCACATGAAAGGCAGCCACACGTTGATGTTTTGTGCCCTCTTTCTCCCTCCCTTCCCCCTCTCTAAAAATAAATACAATCTTTAATAATAATAATAAAGTGTTATCTTTTTTACATCTTTAAACATTTCAACATCCAAATTATAGGGGTACCAGAAGGAGAAGAGGAAGAGCAACAAGTAAAAAAGTTATTTGAACAAATAAAGGAGAACTTCCCCAATTTGGCAAAGGAAATAGAATTCCAGAACGTCCAGGAAGCTCAGAGAGTCCCAAAGAAGTTGGACCCAAGGAGGAACACAGCAAGGCACATCATAATTAATATTAGCCAAGATGAAATTGAAGGAGAGAATCCTAGAAGCAGCAAGAGAAAAGGAGACAGTTACCTACAGAGAAGTTCCCATCAGACTGTCAGCTGATTTCTCTGAAGAGACCTTGCAGGAAAGAAGGGGCTGAAAAGAAGTATTTGAAGTCATGGAAGGCAGAGGCCTACATCCGAGATTACTCTATCCAGCAAAGCTTTCATTTAGAATGGAAGGGCAGATAAAGTGCTTCTCAGATAAGGTCAAGTTAAAGGAGTTCATCATCACCAAGCCCTTATTTTATGAAATGTTAAAGGGACTAATCTAAGAAAAAGAAGATAAAAACATGTATAGTAAAATGACAGCAAACTCACAATTATTAACAACCACACCTAAAACAAAAACAAAAACAAACTAAGCAAACAACTAGAACAGGAACAGAACCACAGAAATGGAGATCACATGGAGGTTTATCAACAGGGGAGTGGGAGGGGGAGAGAGAGGGAAAAGGTACAGGGAATAAGTAGCATAGATGGTAGGTAGAAAATAGACAGGGGGAGAGTAAGAATAATATAGGAAATGTAGAAGCCAAAGAAATTATATGTACAACCCATGGACATGAACTAAAGTGGGGAATGTGGGTGGGAGGGGGTGTGCAGGGTGGAGGGGAGTGAATGGAGGAAAATAGGACAACTGTAATAGCATAATCAATAAAATGTATTTTTTTTAAAGTAAACAACACATCCAAGTTGTTCCAAACACACTTAAAAGTTTTCCAATAAACAGAATCAAGCATCCATTTTTAAACTTAAATTAAAATTAAGTTCAATTAGAAGTTCAGCTCCTTAGTAGTACTATTTATATTTCAAAGGCTCAACTGCCACATGGGGCTGGCGGCTCCGGGTCAGGGCAGCCCAGATATAGAATATTTCCATCATCACAGAAAGTTCAGTTGGCAGCACTGCCTTTGGGGGTTATTGTGAAGATTAATGAAACTGATGGACCTAAGTGGGTAACACTATGTCTGTCCAGATGTTAATATAGTACTTAATACCGTGTAGTTATTTCATTGCTACATCCTCTACGTAGCCCAATCTTCATGGCAGGGCAAGGCCTAAGCATGTTAAGCACGACTTTCCCTCTATCTTGCAACTTATAACTCAGTTCTGCTTCGTAACAACTCCTAAAGAAGCTCCTACTTCCCACCTCCCGCATCTACCTCTGCTTGCCCCAGTTCAGGCCAGCATTCCTTATCACCCTCTGATCCTTTTCCCCTCCACCCTCCCAGGGCAGTGCAAGTTCCCGAAGGGCATTCCCATGAATTCTCCACCTCTAAGCCATTCCTCCACAAATCAGCAGGTGTCATCCTTTCAAAATGCAATTAAGCAGATTAACTTCCTTTCTTCACCCAGATCTGACCTTGCTAGATCTGGCCCCTCCTGCAGGTCTGCCTTTCCACCCAAGGAAGGATCTGTAAGTGCCTCTGTCCTCAGGGCCTTTCTCCACATGCCTGGGCCTCTTCTCCCCCAACAGCCTTTGCCCGAGTTGACTCCGGTCACTTCCTTAGTGTCCCCCAGTCTCACCAAATCATTGTACTTTTTACTTCTTCACAGCACTTGCAGTTGGAAACCATTTGCACGTGACTGATTAAAAGCTTTGAGTTAACAGTATCATTCCTAAGTCATGAGATTTTCTTAAACGAGGCAGGGTCCCATCTGCCTCACTGATGCCTTATCCCTAGGGCTAGCTAAGCACACACAAGTACTTGTATGTGAGCCCTTTTTTTTTCAAGGAGACTTTTTAAAAGTCTGTCTCCTTTAGAATGTAGTATCCACAAGGTAAGAGGCTTGCCCTTAAATGGAGGAAAGACTGAAATATCGCCTGAAGGAACAAAGAGATTCATTTGTAGGTTTCAGGGAGCCAGGATGCCTGAGGCAGCTGTGGGAAATAGCCTTGGTAGCTGCCCCAACTGGCATCTTCCATTGCCCCCACTGCAACCCCACATACCCACACAGCCTACCTTCTTCCTGCCTCTGGAGATTGAAAGGATAAATTCTCTGAGTAGGGAAAGCAAGAAAGGGAATCCTCTGCATGGCAAAATGAGAATAAGTACAGGAGGAATCTGAATATGGTGCTTGAATGTCCAATAGAGTGTTGATTACAGAGGCGGGAGAATAAGGGCCTTCAAGAGCCCAGGGAAACTGTGGAAGGGCAAGCATCTTCCAACTCAATGGAACTGGAGCATATGTCCAGTCACTTCTTGTTAACTTACATGATTTCAGCTCTGGACTGGTGTGATTAGCAAATTTAAAGATTCTATTTGTGGTGAGACAGGAGTATCATGACATTTCTAAATACAATAGTCAATTCAGCAGTCCCCTATCAGATAATCTGTTCCTACCTTGGAAGAAAATGGATTTTAAAATATTGCAAAGGTGACTTATGGGATTTTCAAGCGTAGTTATGCCCACACTTCAGCATTTGTACTGATCTTAGAGCTGGGGTTCTGTGTAGAAGCCCTTTAGCCATTGTTCTGGTTAGACCTGATAACAACTCACCCATCTTTGCTGTCCACCCTGCTTCTAGCCTGCGTCCCCACATCCATCTTTCCACTAGTTACTCAAGGACCCAATTCCATTTTGGTCAATCCAATCAACTTCCAAAGAAGCAAGACCAAAGGCAAGAGATCAAAACACAGACTCAACCGCAAAAGATGAGGTCCAACACTCATTTTCAAATCAAACGCTCGCATTCAGGAAACCTTCCAGAGGAAGACAAACCAGCTCTGAGAAGCAAGATTTCCATAAGGTGTCCAACAACCTGATCTGTAGTCCCTGAAATCAACAGTTTTATTATGAACCAGCAATAAAGTTGGAAAATAGGATTCTAAAAAACATACCTTTTTTTTTGTCTTTTTCATTCCAGGAAAAATCACTCAGTAACAGTATGTTTTGGAGGCTGGAGCTGGCGACTCCAGGGGGAAGCTCCTTCAGACATTTTGGAACAGACCCGGTTTTGGGCCTCCGGGCACGCTTCCACCTGCGTACAGCCTTCTGTTCTTCAGATAGCCTTGACTTCCGAGCGCGTGCCATGAAATCAGGTTCTCCCGGGCCTCACAGCAAGCCCTCTACTGACTCAGAGGGACCTAGCAAGGAAGAGAAAGGAATCTGGTCTTCACCTTTACAACCCTCAGCCTTTTATAGGCCCTCTCCCAGCAGGTCTAAAAGGAGGGTCTGAAATCCCTGCCTCATTTGCATAGCCTAAAGGTTTACTTAAGGTGTGGCTCCACAACAAAACAATCCACGAGAGGGCTACTCTAAAGTTTGAAGCCTTGCTTCTTTTTGAAATATGGTGCAAAAATCTCCTCTTTAGAACCTTCACTCCAAATATTCACTATGGCACTTTGTTAAATGGATAAATAGATAGAAAAAGTTGAGCTATGGTCAAAATAAATGTCTGCTACTTAAACATATGCATTTCATCTTATCTTTCATTCCCCGAAGACTTAGCTCTTGACTGGATCCCAGTGTTGACTTCTGCCTTTTACCTGGGTGGCTACCAAATCCAGCCCCCTTTATATAATACCCTTATAATTTTTAATCCTTACCCTAGGATATGTTTTATTGATTTGAGAGAGAGAGAGATACATCAATGTGAAAGAGAAACATAGATCATTTGGCTAAATTATTTGAAGTATAATCATACAATGGAATACAGCAATAAAAAAACTGATTATTGAAACATGCAACAACATGAATGACTCACAACACATGTATGATCCTACTTATATGAAATACAAGAATAGGCAAAAATATCCAATGGTGCTAGAACTCAGCATCATAGTGACCATTGGATGGGAGTGTGCTGCTTTGGAGGGGGCATGAGGGAACCTTTGGGTGCTGGTGGGCATGAGGGAACCTTGGGTGCTGGAAATATTCTCTTAGTTGGTGTGGATCGGTATGGTGGTTGTGAGATGTGTATGTATGTGAAAACTATCAACCAGTACCTTCCAGATTAGTGCACTGTACTATATGTAAGTCCATTCTTGTTGTTCACAGTAGTTGACTTGGGAGTCATTTTAAACAATAAAATCAATAAAAATCTCAAAAATGCCAAAAAAAATGTGGCAGTATGTACACCATGAATAGGACACTGTTCACAGTTTCAGAGCTGAAAACACAAGGCAGATCGTTGGTTACTTTGTTTATAAAGTGACGTGCCTGTGGGGCAAGTCATTTTTTTGCAGCTCTGCACATGTCTATTAATGACCTTGGTAGCACTGTAAGTATTGACTTGAGGGTGATAAGTCATGATTCCCACACAATCTAGCTCTGAGGCCTTAAGGCCTGGGCAAGGTACCTTCTACATCTTTTGAAAAAAAAAAGCCTCTTCTAAAACAATATTTTCCTTTTCTTCTTCTCCTCCTCCCCGCCTCCTCCTTCTCCTCCTCCCTTCTTTTTCAGGTGTGTATGTAAAAATGCAGTTTGCTAACAAGTGTAAATTTACCATACAATCAGCCATTCCACTCTTAGGCATCTACCCAAAAGAAATGAAAATATACAACCCGACAGACTTGTGCTCAAGCACTTGTTGATACATTGTTCATAATAGCCAAACACTGGAAGCAATAGAAGGTCTATCAGCAGGTGAATGAATAAATAAAACAGGGTATATCCATACAATAGAATATTATTCAGCCATAAAACGGAATGTTCTGATACCAGCTACAACATGTGTGAAGCTTGCAAACTTGATGCTAAGTGAAAGAAGCCAGATGCAAAAGGCCACACCTGGTAGGATTCCATTTCTGTGAAAGGTCCAGACTAAGCAGATGCAGGAAGACAGAAAGTGGATTAGTGGTTGCCTGGGGCTGGTGGAGTGAAGGGGATTAACTGTCAACAGCTCTGGGGATCATTTTAGAGTGAGGAGTTCAAAATTAGATCATAAAGATGGTTTCCCAACTCTGTAAACTTTATAAAAATCATTTAATTGTACACTTTGAATGGGTTGATTTTGACATGTAAATTATAGCTCAATAAATTAAAAAATAAGACACTTCCAATGTTGATGTATAAAATCTCCTGCAGATATAACTATTAGCTATATGCAGCTACTTGAATAATAACTACTTATAAAAGCACGTTATGGCCTTGACCAATATGAATCTGTTGGTTGGACATTATCCCAGAAATCCAAAAGGTCATGGGTTCAATTCCCTGTCAGGGCACATTCCTGGGTTGTGGGTTCAGTCCCTGGTCTGGGCGCATATGACAGACAACTGATCAATGTTTTTCTCCCTCTCTTTCTCTCTCCCTTCCCCTCTCTCTAGCAAAAAAAAAAAAATTATTTAAAAAAATATATATTACCAAAGTGTTGCATGTTTGATTCCCAGTCAAGGCACATGCCTGGGTTATGCGTCAGGGCCCCAGTTGGGGGTATGCGAGAGGCAACCACACATTGATGTTTTTCTCCCTCTCTTTCTCTCTCCCTTCCCCTCTGTCTAAAAATAAATAAATAAAATGTTTTTTAAAGAAACAGTTAAAATTAATATCCCAAAAAGGTAGCTTCAGGGTGTTAGATTTTTAAAAATTTTATTTCTTTTGTACTGTTGGTGGGAATGCAGTTTGGTGCAACTACTGTGGAAAGCAGTCTGGTGATACCTCAAAAAATTAAAAATGGATCTGCCTTTTGACCCAGTGATCTTACTTCTGGAAAGGAACCCTATCCAAAGGAACCTAAAACACTAATTCAAAAGAACATAAGCACCCCTATGTTCATTGCAGTGTTATTTACAATCACTGAGATATGGAAGCAGCCCAAGTATCCATCAGTAGATGAGTGGATAAAACAACTATGGTACATTTGCACAATGGAATACTACTTGGCTATAAAAAAGAAGAAAATTTTACCCTTTGGGGACATTATGGATAGATCAGAGAACATTATGCTAAATGAAATAAGGCAGTCAGAGAAAGACAAATACCATATGACTTCACACATATGTGGAATCACGTGAACAAACTAAACTAACAAGCAGAATAGAGATAGACTCATAGGTAGAACAGGATGACAGCAAAGCAATGGGGGGAGGTGAGGGGGTGGGGGGAACAAGCAAAAAGGAAAGAGGACTCTTGGACATGGACAACAATACAGTGAATGTGGGGGTGGGCTGGAAGGGGGTATAAGAGGACTAAATGGTGATGGAAAAAAATAAAATAAAAATACATCAAGCTAATGGGAAAAAAATTATTTACTAATTTACTTAGAGAGCATGGAAGGGATGGAGAAAGGGTAGAAATGTTGATACGACAGAGAAACATTGACTGGGTTGCTCTTTGTATGGTGCGCTGACCGGGGACCAAACCCACAACCTAGGCATGTACCCTGACCAGAATCAAACCTGCGATCCTTTGGTTTGTAGGATGACACCCAACCAACTGAGCCACACTAGCCAAGGCAATCTTTTATTTATTTTTCCAAGGAAGCTGTGGCCCGACAAACTTCTATTCCCTCTTAAATCCCTCACACCTAGCTACCTAGGCCTTCTGCTGCAGTAACACCTCTACACCTTTGTTCTGGTCATTTCTATGGCCTGCAGGTGGAATCCTGGTCATTTTTTCTGGGTCTTGCTCAGACTTTTACTCTTTTCAATGTTTTCCCCAGAGACCCTTACTCTCTATACCCTGCCCCCCCAATAATTGATTATTCCCACCTCTTGCTTTGTTCTAACTACAAAATGATTAAATTCTAGAGATCTGCTGTACAACATAGAGTCTGCAGTTAAACATGGTGTGTGCATTAAAAAATTTGTTAAAAGGATAGGCTCTGGCTATGTAGTCAGTTAGTTGGAGCATCATCCCAAGATACGCCAAGGTTGTAGGTTTGATCCCCAGACAGGGTATATACAAGAATCAACCAATGAGTGCATAAATAAGTAAAACAACAAAAAAATTTCTCTCTCTCTCTCTCCCCCCTCCCTTCTCTGTCTCTAAATTCAATAAATAATTTTTTTTTAATTTTAGAGGATAGATCTTCAGTTAAGTGTTCTTGCCAAGAAAGAGAACACAAGAAATATTTGGGGGATGATGAATATGTTTATTGCCTTGATTGTGGCAATGGTATCATGAGTATATGTATATGTCCAAAATCATCGATATGTATGCATTAAATATGTACCATTTTTGTGTAGTAACTATACAAAAAAGATTTTAAAAAAGCATGTGATAGAAAAATAAATACAATAAAACAGTGCTTTGCACATTATATTAAAAGAAATTTAAAAAAATATATCTTTCAAACCCACTATTTTGAGCTTCATCTTACTTTCAGTTTGTTATCCAAGGTGATAAAAAGCTACATGACAGCTAAGGGGGACTTAAAAGCATGAACAGCAGGAAGGAAGGAAGGAAGGAAGGAAGGAAGAAAAGGAGGAATGAGGGAGGGAGGCAGCGAGGGCAATGTGGGTATGATTTAGCAGTGAAAGTTTCATTCATTCATTCATTTCTTCAAAAAGTACTTACCGAACACCTCATATGTGCCTGGCATTGTGCTGGGTGCTGGAAACAAGAGTATGAGCGAAACAAATATAGCAACCAGTTCCAGAAATAGAAGAGCTCCTGGAACTGATAGGATTTAAAGGCTAATCGAAATCAGTTGAACTCATTTTTTTCTAAATCCAATTATTTTTGGCTATGTACCCGATGCCACCAGCAGGGGTATGATTCATCTACAATCATTCCTTTGGACTTATTTTCTCATGGAAAAGACAGACAAGAAGTGACTCTAAGTGCCAGGAAGAGAGTGGCAGAGGGGGTACTTTCAGAGATGGAGGTCCTAAGGAGGGGCCATAGAAAGTAGGAGTCAGGTGCCCTGGTATCACTGACCCCCAGCCCGACTACCATTGGGGAAGGCCTCTCAGTGCCTCAGCCTTTGGATTCTGGGAAATGGAGATACTGATGACAGTCCCTAGAGTTACTCTCAGATGGAAGGAAGCCACATGGGGAAGCTGAGCTTTAGATGCTACTGTCATGAGTACACTGACTGAGCAGGAAGCCCTTAGCTTCTAGGTCCTCTCCTTCAGATTTTGACATTGTGCCACAGACTAAGAAAGGTCACCTCACCACTATTCAGAATGTCCAAGATAATAATAATAATAATAATAATAATAATTGTTATTGTTATTATTATTTATTCAGATATTTAATTAATATCCCACACTCATCTGTGAGCTCCACAAAGCAGGAAGAGCTTCTGCTGCCTCCTTATCACCTCCCCAGGGGCTGCACATAATTGGGGCTCAAAAACTATTTGGTGAATGAATGAATGACTCTAAAGACAAGATGTGAGAAAATGCCCTGTGTAGTGTTTTTACCTTAGAAGCCAATTAGAATAGAATAAGATTAGGCAGGGCCTGGGAGGGTGGAGGGTGGAGCAGAGGGAAGGTGTAGGTCTCCTCCACCCTTCTCTGTCTCCACACCCCTGCATACAGAGGGCATTCAATAAATGTGCATTGGATGAATGAGTGGATGTCCTGCCTCGTCCTCTCTGTCCTTGGAGGTCAGGAGTCTGTCTGTCTCACTTCCGAGACAAAAGCACACTCACATGTCCTGTGCATGGGCGTTTACTCATGTCTCATCTTCAGATTCTTCCATTCATTCACCAGGGGCCTGAGGGATTAGCTGAGACTTTGATGGGCTGAGTTGCTGGAGTAGAAACCACAGAGCGCCCATTTAATCCTGGTGTGAGCAGGATGGGAGCTGATTCAGAGTCAGCACTCATCTCCCTCTGGGCACATCTGCCACCAGAGCGCTGGCAGGCAGCTGAGAGGAGAAAGGAAAAGGACAGCATGTCTCAACCCCTGACCTTATGCTGAGGTGCTCATGACACCTCTAATATGGATTGTAATTTTCTTCTCCCTGCTAAGTTTCTCTACAAAGAGAGCAATTTTCAAATTTAGTATGCAGAAGATCCCTGGACAGTGTTAAAATGCAGATTCTACAATCCCACCTTTGGTCAGGTTGGGCTGCGGTTTGGACATCTAGTTTCCACCAGACTCCCTCCCCCTAACCTTCACCCCCCAACACAAAATGACTCTGATAGAGCTGGTTTTTAGATCACTCTTTGGGAAACCCTAGGAATATGAAATGCTATTTTTATTTCAAATGGGGATAGCTAAACAGGATGTGAATTTTTCTCTCTCTTTATTCACATTTAGATGGAATCAATTAAGTATAGAAAACGTTTGAGCTTTTAATTTCCTATCACTCTTCTTGAGATAATAGTAAAAGCCAGAGCAAACATTTATTCAGGATGTACTAGACAAATTTGCATAACATTGCATCCACATTTGCATTTTTATCCTCACAACACATCCAGGAGACAATACTATAATTATCATCTTTATTTTTCCGAGGAGGAAACAGATAACTTGTCCAAAGTTACCCATCTCATAAGAGGCAGAGGTGGTGTTTGAACTCCAGGCTGTCTGAACTGCCGTGCCATGCCACCTTCATACACCAGAGACTCTGAACAGGTGGCAGGTTCCAATATGCAAGATGAACAAGTGTTCCCCAGGGCATAGATTTGTCATTGAGATCTCGTCTGTCTTTTCCTCCAGCCATGACAGTGACCTCTATCAGACACTCCTTCGAGTCCTGGGATGCTGTTGACTGTAGGTGGAGATTGAATTGGTTAGGAATTTGATGCATGGGGCTGGGCGTGGTCAGGACCAAAGTTGGGACCCAAAAGGCATTAGGTTTGTTTTCAGCATGGCTCCACCTAGAAGAGGGTAGATTTCACAGCTGTAAGTGTTCAGACACATAGATCAGGTTGGCTAGAGTGTAAAGATAATGTGGGCAGCAGGAGCACTACCTGGTGGCCAGCTCTCTCCTCTGCAGAGGTCAGAGATATCTCAGGGAAATCATACCTATTTTTGTCTCCTCCAATTTGTAATGGCCACATGTACTCTGTATGACAGGGTGGCTCATGACAGAAAAAGAAGACACAACCTCTTCTCTCCTGAAATGGACAGAATGAGATCTGATGTATAGCTTCCCCTGTTATGACTTTCTAAGAGGTGCTGTAGTGGGCAGGATAATGACCCACTCAAAAGGGTCTACATCCTAATCCTGGAACCTGTGAATATGCTATTTTGCATAGCAAGGGGGAATTTAGGTTGTTAATCAGCTGACCTTAAAAATAGGGGTTTGTATCCTAGATTATTCAGGTAAAAAGAAAATAATCACAAACCTTCTTAAAAGAAGGAAGAGGGAGGTAGGAGATTCAAAACCAGGGATATGAAATGGTGAGAAATATTTGGCCAGCCTCGGCTGGCTTTGAAGATGGAAGGGGGCATAAGCCAAGGAATGTGTGCAGCCTCTTAGAGAAGCTGGAAAAGGCATGAAAACAGCTTCTCCTCTAGAGCATCAAGAAAGACATATGGCCCTGATGACAACTTCATATTAGCTTTATGAGGTCCCCCCCTTCAGAACTGTGACCACCAGAATTGCAACAAAATACATCTGTGTTGTTGAAGACACTATATTTTTGGTAATTTGTTATAGCAGCCATAAGCAACTAATACTGTCACAGAACACTAACACTGGGCACAATGCTCAGGAACCCTTTTGCAGTGTGGAATCTGCTTAACTATCCATGGCTTCCCTATATCCTCAACCACACCACACAGACAGAGATTGACACACACACAGAGGACACTGTGTGGCTAGGACTGAGCTCTGGAGATGTTATAGTTGTTGGAGTAATCTAGGAGCAGAGGAAGTCAGGCCAAAGGGAGAATTATTCCAACCTGAAGACAGAAACAGAGCCAAGAGGCTCTTGAAATGCAAATCAAGTCCGTGTTTCTGATGGCTTTCTAATTCTGGATCCACCTGAGGTTCTTGGAGCAGCTATGTATCCTTATAGTAAGTCCTCCCCTTTGCTTAAACTAGCTACATTCCTGCTCCAGCAGGCTCCAACCAACCCAGGAAGCATTTGGTTATAGCCATCACTCTCCTGGGTTGACAGGGAGACAATTTTGCTGAATACCCCGGGAAGTGAGACTCGGATTATACCCTGCTTATGAAGGGGTATGGTGGTACTGGCATCCCTGGAGGTTGTGATGAAAAGTGATGCTTGATTCTCTGTGGTTGATGGATGAGAATTTACCCACCTCCTCTCACCGAAACCATAGCTATTCTAGGAAAGTTGCTCTGGTATGAGAGTAGCTTCTATAAGGTGGAGCCTCTGTGGTATACTAAAAGAAATTCTTTCAATGAGCCCCAAGAGTCTTGCTAAACAACCTGACTCCAGGCCTTCCCTGTTTTTCTAGATCACAAAGCCCAGGATGTTGAGTTCATAGCCAGCAGTGTGGTAAATGTGGCTTTCTCCTTTCTGTATGAAACACCCTGGCATGTGGGAATAAGATTTTTTTAATATCAGGTCTGTGATTTCATAATACTGATTGATCTGCTGTGCAAATACAGAGTAACCTTGTATAAATGAAAATGTCCCCCCTCGCCCTGGCCCTGGCTGGTGTGGCTCAGTGGACTGAGCACCAGCCTGCAAACCCAAGGATCACTGGTTCAATTCCCTGTCAGGACACATGCCTGTGTTGCTGGCCAAGTCCCCAGTTGGGGGTTTGCAAAATGCAACTGATTGATGTTTCTCTTGCACATCAATGTTCTTTCACATATTGATGTCTCTCTCCCTCTCTTTCTCCCTCTCTTCTCCTCTCTCTAAAAGTAAATAAATAAAATCTTGAAGAAAAAAAAAAAGGAAAATGTTCCCTATCTGGGTGCAGTACCCTCAGTGATAACACGATTGGAATGGAGCAAAGGGGACGGAGCAAAGGGTTGCTGTCCTTGCGTGACATACTATGTAATTAACCATTGTATATTTCTACCTCCCTTTCTTCAAGTTCCTCAGGGAGAACTTCATATGGTCCTGGGCTATCTTCTCTCCTTTATCTTCTCCAACTAGCTTAGGTCTTTTCTCCAACTAGCTTAGGTTGGTTAGAGTAGTTTGTCCCCCTGGACAACTGGATGGGCTTATGAAATAGGCATGTGATTCACACTGGGCCAATCAGAAACTTCTCTAGGATTAATAGATATTGGGAGGCAAAAGTTCTTCTAATGGGCAGCTAAACTGGGAAAGGCAAGGGGGTCTAAAGGCACCAGAGGCCATTATTTCTGCTATCTGGAGAGACTATCCATGCAAATAAAGCCAAACAGCAACTCACAGAACAGAGAAAGAGACAGCAAAGGAAAGAGAGAAAGCACTTACCTCTCAAGTTCCCAGTGACTTTTACCCATAAATTTAATTACCTTCTAGCTAAACTCTTTGGGTTTGGGTTTGCACTCAAATGAGAAAGTCAGGTTTTGTGGGGCCTCCAGTTTATGTGATTTGGAGAGGCCCTTCTGAAGTAAAAACAAAAACAAAATCAGAGTTTAATTACAATTATAAAATTAGTAGGAAACAAACAGCAGGCCACATTGGCCCAAGAGCTATACTTTGCTGACTCTTGGTCTAATGCATTGAAGGGGGACATATGACTTATAAACATAACACCTAAAACAAAAAAAAATTACTAGATCCCCTCCTAGAGCTTAGGAAAGGATAAGACAGGACCCTCAACTCAAGCTTCGTGACCCTCACATTTAAGGCACACCTGTTTGCACCCACTTAGGATCAGTAAGTTTATTTGTTTGCATCTATTACTTTTTTCCTGGGTATTATATCAGATTAAGATCACATACTGCCTCATGATTACATTCATCTCTGAGTCTGTCTACAGGGCACCTGGTAGCTGGAAAATGGTTAAGAATATTTATACTCTCTTTTTTAACTGTATCCCCACCTCACCACCCTCCACCCCCCCAAAAAAGAAAGGAAAACACAATTCTTCCAGTACTCACTGTTCTCTCTCCTTTGGAAACCAATTAAACAGTTACCTGCACTCAGTTCAGTTCTCACTAACAACATAGATAAACTTAATAATAGGTGTGAGCCATTACACTAAATGTTTTAAAGACATTTTCTTATTTAATCTTTTTTATAACAATGGGAAATAGTCTAAAGGTGGGTACTATTGCTCTCCTGCTTAGTATCCAGTCTCTATTTTCTTGGAATCTAGAAATATGGGTAGCCCACATGACTGAGGTCAGGGCAACATCATCCTCAACTGCAGGGGTGGGCTCTGATTAGTCTAAATTTGGCTAAAGTTGGTAACCCCATTTCTCTGCCTGTGATCAGTTCAGGAAACCAGGCCTAAGCCAATCAGCTTTAGGCATTACCCTGTGAATGGGTTTTCAGTCTGTGGGTGAGTATGAGACTTAAATTGGACCAATTATACGGAAAGGAATTGTATTCCATAATGGGAGGGGGGAGGAGCTGGGGACTTTCTATTGCTCAATGGATATGAACAACAAGGCATGTAGCCTCAGTTACCACTGAGAAGCCAGAAGCAATTTAGTAACCACCAAAAAAAAACTCAACACGAATGAGAGATGGAAAATTTCTAGGTACTTGATAACCAGATTCAGTTTTTGGGTTAGCCATTACAAAAGGCCACCCTACCTCTAGGCTTTTTGCTACGTGAGATGATATATTTTCTTACAGTTGATACAACTTTTTGTTCTTCACAGCCAAAAATGTTTGGCTGATGCATGTAGATATTTACCTTCATTTTCATTTGAGAAAACTGAACTCAAAGATGTTACGTAATATAAATAAGTCACTCAACCAGTGAGTGGCAGATCTGGGTCTCTCTGACTTCCATACTAATTCTTAAATCACACCAGTATGAGGATTAACTTGATCATAAATGCCCTACCACCCCCAGTTCCAATGCAACTGATGACAATATCAAGAATACCAGTAACAATGATGACGATGACGTTGTTGATGATGATAACAATATTTGTTAAATGACTACTATTCACCAGATACCGTTCTAAGGAACTCATCTACATTTATTCTTGTAAGTAGTTACATTTATTCCCATTTAGCAGATGAGGAAACTGAGGCATGGAGGGTTTGAGCAACCTTTTCAAAGTCATGTAGCTAATGAGGTTCCAACTGTAAATTACTCACTATGCTAAATAGAAAAATGCACTTTAGTACTGACTTCCACTGGCCAAAATGAGAAACTCTCACTTTGGGTGAATTCTAACCACAGATATTTGTTACCTAAAAGTCTGAAAGTGGGCTGTGCAGGGCTGGGATGGGGTTTCATGGTATCTGGAACCCAGTCTCCTACTTGTTGCTTGCTGTGCATGGTTTTCATTGCATGGTTAGAATAGGTGCTGCAACAGTCCCCTTCCCAGCCTAAGACCCACCTGCTCTTTCAGAACACTTTCTGTAAATTGCGCGGACTACTTCAGCTTCCCTCCCATTGGCCAGGACATAGTCAATGGCCAAGTCTGTGGCAAGGGAGCCTAGGAAATGCTCTGTGGCAATGCGCTTAGCTACAAATGAGGAGATCTATGACTTTAAAAGAAGAGATATGCTGAGGACAGTTGTTGGGAACCGCCCTGCCTGATATCAGAAGCTATAACCCCTGCCAAGGCTAAGGCTGAGGGAATGACCTTGGAACCATAAGCCACCAAGGAGACAAGCTTATCTCCCTGGCAGGAGCACCACTTCTGCTCCTTTTACTTCATCCATAACTGGCCCCCAATGCTTGGTCGGCTAGCCAATGGCAGATAAGACTCCCCAAAGGGGAAACAACCTAAGACAGGCATGATCACATGGGAGGCCCCCAAGGAAGGACTTTGGGGGCTACAGCAAAAGGGGGTGATGGACCCTCGCCCCTTGGCTTTGGCAAAGCCTGAGTCCTCATGGTCTGCGAAAAAATCTCCTAATCTTTTGGCTGCCTTACTTCCCTTGCTCCACCTAAGCCTGAAACAATGGCGGAGGGTGGTGCCGCCCTATGCAGAAAAGGGTGGGTTCTCTGGGTGATTAGGCCTAAGAAAGAATATGTAAAATCCTGTGAAATCTGCTTTGTTTAGAATGCTCTCAATTGAATGATAAGGGTTCCAGGAAGAAGAAAGTTTATTCCTTAAAGTTTTTACAGCTCTTTAGTTATCTGACCCTGACTCAGAATAGGCCCTCAGAGTTCCTTGCTATTTGATCCTTACTTCCTGGCAATGAGTAATGAACTTTACCTGAATTCCTGTGTAAATGAATCCAATAAAAGCCACTGAGGAAAAGGCTCTTGGCCCTTCTCTGAGAGATCTACCACCTTTCCTTACCAAGCAGATCATGTCTTGGTAGACTTATTCTCATCCCTGGCAGCTGGGGGTCCCTGTGGGCGGAGCCCCCCCCACAGACAGTCATCTCTGTTCCACCCCCTATATGCAGACTCCTCTTTACTTCCTAACACAGGTTGAAATCTGTTATTTGGTTATCTATTTCTTTTGGGACATGTATTTTCCTTTAAATATAAGTTCTGAATGGGTGAGGACTTGACAGTGTTTTGAGTTCTGTGTCACACTACCTGACACATTTCCTGGCACAAACTAAGCACATAGTACATTTTTACTGAATATTATCAATATTTGTTAAAGCCAAATCATTTCTAGAAGATACATCATATAGGTAATGAGTGAGCTTTATAGCATTTCGCCCACCACAAAGTCAGAGTATTAAAAGAAAGTTAACCAGACGATTGATTGCTGGGTGGGTGGTTGTGTCACAGGTGGGCACAAGTAACCAAGTTCTTGGTTATCGAGGACAAAGAATTGAACTGAACACACAGTTTATAGCATAAAGAAAGAGTGAAGATTTATTAAGCAATAGTACACTCCACAGAACATGCGAACAGGCCAACTCTGAGCAGAGACTGATCCTGTGGGCTGGAGGGATTCTATTCTTATGGGGTGGAAGCTTCCTGGCTAGTTTTTGGCGGGCTTCTATTGCGCAAGTACAAGTAGTTGCACTTCAAAGCTACTGCGCATGTGTGGTGTCCCATGATTTTCTTGATTGGCTACTGGAGAAGGAAGTCCCACAATGTTAATTTATGATAATGCTATTATAATGAAACAGGGGCCGTGTAGCATCTTCCGGGCAGGTGCATTCTTGAGTCACTGTGATGCAGCGTTTTTCCAGAAAGCAGGAACAACTGGCCTTAGAGGGTCTTTGTCTTGTATGCATGTCCTTTATCTTAGCCCTGAGGCACCTCTGGAGTTTCCTCCTACCTGACTATCTCCTGCCTCTCAGTTGGGCTGGTGGCATCTCTAACTTCCCTGTAATGCTAAACCACAGTATGCCCCAGGTGGACAGTTTCCAGAAAGAGTGAGTCCTACTTTTGCATGGCTAGGGCCTTCACCAATCTTAGAAACCTCTTGTAATGTTCCAGGAATTATGACAGCCCCCCCAAAACTCTAAGTGTTACAGAACCCCAGCCTATGCAGTTCTGAAACAGTTGTGAGGGGTCCAATTTCCCACTGCCAAGAAGTGTTTCTCCTAAACCAGAGTTTGGTGAAAAGGAAAGGAATTGTTTATTTAAAAACTATACAGATCTAGAATGATGGCAGAATTCTGTTAAGTCCCACTCCCTTTAAAATACCCCAAAACACACACACACTCCTGCCTCCCTTTTGCCAAATCAGGTCAGCTTCAGAATATGCCAGTCAGAGGTACTATCTTTCAGAAAACAAAAACCAAAAAACAAAAAATAGGAGTCAGCAGCTCAGCATTCTCAGTCACAGTGCAGCATCTCCTGGCAACTCCCAGTAATCTGTGCTTGGCTGGGTAGGTTCCACGATTCCCAGTGCCACCAGCCTTGTCACTGTGTTCTCCAGGTCTTAATTCAAAACTGTGCAGTACCGCCTTATACATCAGACCTCATGGTGAGCTGGTGGGGGCCCTTCCAAACCCCCAACTCCTTCCCAAACTGCAAGGCAGAGAAAAGGGGGCACCTCAAGGCTGCCATACCTAGTTTAAATCCCAGCCTGGAGCTTCCAGCTCAACCCCATTTCTGACTCCTCCCACAATGGGTTACATCTGCCAGTTCCCCCTATCTTCTGCCTTTCCCCAGCTGCCATTATCAGTCTGGGAAGGCATGGCCCAGTGAGGCAGGGCAAAACACCGCCCTGTCTCCCACGCAAGCACTATAAGCTCCCTCACCACATCACAAGTTAAAGTCATGCCCATCTCCCTGGCCCTGGGAGTGGCACAGATTTTTAACTTAACTATTAAGCTAGCTGAGTTGCCATAGATATGCAAAGTACCTCTCAGTGGCCTTCCTCTGCTTTCCCCTAAGCCAAGTTTCGTGGGAAATATCCTCTGAACACTATTACACAAGCACCACTGACAAATTTATCTCCCTAAAGGGCACTTAGCTCCTTTCCAAAAACACCCCAGTGTTGTCATCTTATGATAAAAACCAATTCCCAGGACAGCCATTTGAGGTTTTCCGTCTTTTCTGATTAGTATCACCACTCTTAGCATATAGAGTATATGGCCATGGCATCCCAGAGACCTACACTCAAATCCAGCCTCTTCTCTTACTAGTTCTATGTTCCTGGGCAAATTACTAAGCTGGTATGGCCTCCATTTCCTCATCTGTAGAATGGGGATAAAAATACCCATCTCATAACGATGTTGGGAGGATAAGATAAGACAATGAAGGTCTTTAGAACAAAGCAGGGTGTGTATACTCACCACTCAGCCCTTACCACTGATGATCCTTGTTATTACTTTGGCTGTATTTATTCTTTCATCTGGCTAGTCTGGTCTGATGACCACACCCTAAGGATGAGTGGCCCATTTGTGCCAGTATCAACAACAATGAGGATGAAGATAAAACAACTTACATTTATTGAAGCTTATTCTGCATCAAGCCACACTATGACTTCTGTGGGCCCTTCCTCCAAGAGAAAGATATATTTTATGACTGTATTTGTACAAAGATAATTTTTTTCTGATAAGAAAATACATTAAAATATTTCCATGGGCCCCTAAAAGTATCATGGCACCTAGGCCCTGTGCCTGTTGTTTCTAATGGAGAATTTGGCCCTGGAGTTTAACTGTCCTAAGCACAGTCTCATTTCATTATTCCAACAGTCCCATGGAGCAGGGACAGGATGAAGCACCTTTTATGTCTAGGATTCATTACTAAAGACTTGGTATAATTTTAAATTTATATAATTTAACAACAAGCTGGACTCAAATTGGCAAATGTTTCCATTTCCAAAAATATATACATATAGCAGGAATCATCAAATCATATTCAATATCCTGAGCCTCACATTCCTCAGACCTAGTATCTTTGGAAATTTAATGATTTCTGATGCATTTATATTTCAGGGGGGAAGGTATTTCAAATTATTTCAAATTGGGTGCACTGACAAAGTTTCAGTAATATTTGGCCTATTGTGCTACTTCAGATTCACAAAATTCTAACAGTACTATATTGTCATACCCATTTTAGAGTTGGGTCTACAGAAATTACCCAAGACTGATTCCAGAGCTCTGGATCTCAGCCACACCACATCACCCTTGCACTCATCTTCTTCCTACTGCAGCAAGCTCTCTTTGATTCTCTCATCTCCTTCCTTGAGGCCCTGTTGGAATGTCATGTCCTGCACTGTCCTTCCTGATTACCCAGTCCACCCAGGTCTCCCTTTCTTGGCTCTGTTCCTATCCCAATATCAACTGATGATCAGTCAGTGGCAACAATTCAATGCCAACAGGAATCCCTAATTTGGAGTTTGGTGAAGAAGGAAACTTTATTCAGTGCAAAACAGATCAACAGTAATGCAGCATAGCTGTGAAAATAGCATAGCTGTGAGCCAGCCCTGGTCTGCTCTGATCCTCACTGGTCTGCTCCACTATGCTCCAGAGAGACATCTTGGTATTTCAGCTCAGCCAGGGAAATGCAGTCTTCAGACTTCAGTAGAAAGAGAATGTGCAGTGCTTATCATGGATGATAGGATTAAATAAGTTTGTTTGTTTTTTAGTCTTTACCCAAGGATATATCCATTGATTCCAGAGAAAGAGGAAGGGAGAAAAAGAAAGCAAGAGGAAGAGTGGGGGCGTGGGGGGGAGAGGGAGAGAGAGAGAGAAACACTGATGTGAGAGAAACACTGATTGGTTGCCAAATGTTCTGAAACAGGGGACCAAGCTGGCAATCTAGGTTTGTGCTCAGACCAGGAATTGAACACATGACTTTTTAGTTTACAGGACAGTGCTCCAACTGAGACACACCTGCCAGAGCTAAATATGGTTTTGATAATTTAAAAAAAGAGGTGGGGTAGGGGTAGGGGTGGTAGAAAGCACTCTCATAGTCACAGGGAAGCTGGCTTATATGGACAGAATTCCCCACCCCTGGTCCATGATGGGTCCATCCTCAAACTGTGAGACTCCAAATTCTCACAGTTTGATTAGTCCAAAAGACACTGTCCTGATTGGTCAAAATAGATCTGCTCTGATTGGTCTGCATAGCTCCAATTAAATGGCGAAAGCCTCAGTCCTATTAGTTGAGGATTCCAGGAACTCTCTTGTGAGGGCCTACTCAAATGGCAGAAACACACTAAAGGCGGGCAGTTCTGCACAGAGGCAGGTAGTTACTTCAGTGCAGGCCTCTCCCTGAAGTGCAGTTTGTGTGAGAGACCCCTGTGTGGAAATAGCTGCTAGGTACTGTTCTTTGTTTTTGTTTTAATTTGAGCCCAGTTAGCCACTAGGCGTCATTTTTAGGGTCCTCTTCTTTCTCAGGGTCCGCATTTTCCCTTTTTCGATCAGAACCTATTGATAGTATTGATGATCGATCAGGTCAGTTTGTCATGTGTTGGTGCCAGAGTGGCTTGGCTACCTGGTCTGGTTCCACCTAGGCCCTTGGTGGGATTCCCGTGGCTGGATAGTAACCAATAGAGCAACCAGAGCCATTTGCTTACAAGAGGTCTTTCAGGTACCTGCCAGTCTCAAAATTCAGTCTCTTACAAAAGCAGCCAAAACAACTTGGAAAAGGTTAAAACAACAAAGGCACTTAGTTCCTAAGAGAAATCATGGGTAATCGACAAAAGGTATTTAGCATCAGGAGTAAAGTTTCCAACCATCATGAATTATACACATGGAAGAAATACAGTGGCTTGATGGATTATTTCTAGCCTTTATGCAGCCATTACCCAAGTTTTTGTAGGAGCTTTTAAACATTTGGTTAAATAGACATCACTAGCTTGACAATAAAATATATTAAACAAATTTGCAGCCTAGACCTTAAAATAGCTCTGAGCCCAATTGGGATCCAACTGAGAATGTCAGAAAGTTTAAGTTCTAACCATCCATAGACAGTAGAAGCAAAACTGGAATGCCCCTTAAGTCTGGCAAGGTTAAAGAGTTTGGTTGTTTTTAATTCTTCTATCTGGGAAAAAGCATGTGTCCAGGTATAGCAGGAGGTATTGGCTATGGCACAAATTGCTTCCTGGACTATGAGTACATAATTAAGGGTGACTCTGTTGTTGAGGACTATTTGTACTCATGAGTCTAAAGATATTTGCTGGGCTCAAATTGCTAAAAAAAGTCAGCAATTTTATTGAAGAAGTTCTAGTTAGATTTCACATTATATTTAATTAAGCAGTTTCAAGACCACCCCCTGAAAACACAATTCTGAGAAAATGATTACCACCCTGGCTGGTGTGGTTCAGTGAATACCCTAGCCTGTGAACCAAAAACCAAAAGGTCACTGGTTCAATTACTGGTCAGGGCACATGCCTGGGTTGCAGACCAGGTCACCAGTTGAGGGTATGCAAGAGGCAAGAGGAAACTAATCGATGTTTCTCTCATACACTGATGTTTTTTTCCTCTCTCTTTCTCTCTTCCTTCCCCTATCTTTGAAAATAAAGATTGTAAATAAAATCTTTCTAAAAAGAAAGAAAATGATTACGCTCACCTCCTAAAAAAATCTGCTAGCAAGTCACATCCCAGGGAAAAGCCATAGGAAGAGATTTATCTTCATCAATGGAGGGATTCTCATCAGGTTACTAATGTACAATAGTCAGGGCTTCTTATTCCTCTGGTGAGAACTTAGAGAGGGGACTGTTAGCATTTTGAGAATAGTAAAAGATGTCAATTGTTCCAAAAAGCATTGTCCACTCAGCCTCCAGCTATCTAGACAATCAAATGCCCAAGGCTTGTTTATGTATGCACAAAAGTATAACATATGGGGGCACAATGAGGGCCTCCAAGAGTTTGTTCATTTATACATTCATTAACAGGAAGGCAGTAAGAACATTTTCTAACCAGGGATCAGTCTGGTTTGAACATCCCTCTAGAAGTCCTTCCCTGCTTTCTATGTTTAAACATCATGGATTGAACATTTAGATTCATGACAAGTGTGGGCTATTTTCACTCACAATAGCCTTACAAAGGGAAGTTCCAAAGTAGTCAGGGTTGAAATAAGTTCAACCATATTTAAGGCATTTAAGATGTAGGTAGCGATGTAATAAGAGGTGGCAAATGACTAACTCCACTGTGGGAGATTGTTTGATCCCACCTGGGGAGAGGGTAACCAATCAGAGGGTAAGTTTAAGTAGACACAAAGGAAAGTGGAAGTCCCTTTTGTAATTTAACCTGATAAGTTTCAGAAGGGAGAGACTTAATAAAATTAATAGTAAAGCTAAGGACAGTTGATAAATTGCTAACAAAAAGAACTAAGGGGTCATCAGTTTTACCAGAGATAGTAATAGGCTCTAGATGGTAATCTAGCAGAGAGGTTCCATGAGAAGTCTAAGGTTTGAAAGCATTGTATAAAAATACATCTATATGCAAGGTTTCCCATTTATAAGAATTAGAACTGCAAAAAACAGGAAGTACTGTATAGTTGAGGGTTAAATGATGTGAAATAACTAGGACATAAAATTTAAAACACAGGCCCTGGCTGGTATGGCACAGTGGATTGAACATTGGCTTTGAACCAAAGGGTTGCTGGTTCAATTCCAAGTCAGCGCACATGCCTGCATTGCTGGCCAGGTCCCTGGTTGTAGGTGTGTGAGAGGCAACCAGTCAATGTATCTCTCACACATTGGTATTTCTCTCCCTTCCTTTCTCTCTCCTTTTCCATCTCTCTCTAAAAATGAATAAATAAAATCTTTTTTAAAAATTTAAAACACAGAAAAGGTGACCAGCTTGTTGAGAGAGGGTTAAGGTTGTTAAAATACCCAAGATATAAATGTTACTGCAAGCATGAAACACACATAAGAGTTATACATAGTGAAAGTTGACTTTACTGGCCGAGTCCCAGATCCTGGGAAAAGCCATGTTTTGAGTACCATCTGTTTTTTGTCTGAGTGGTTTTCTATTCTGCATAACTTTAAGGCCTTCTATAGGATGTGGTATTCAATCAGGTGAATGTGGTATAAGTTTGAAAGCCTTTTAAAATGAAAACCACAAATTTATTATTTTTTTGTGAGAAATACATTTTATTTTATTTTTGAAAACATTTTTATTGTTGTTCAAGTAGTTTTCTACCTTTCCATCCCATACCTCCCCACCATCCCAGCCCTCCCCACCTCCTTCCTCTGTTTCTATCCCCTGTTGTTATTGTCCACGTGTCCTTTATGATTGTTCTGCAAACCTTTCACCCTTTTCCCGCCTTATCCCCTCCCCTCTCCCCATCTGGTCACTGTCAGCCTGTTCTCAGTTTCAGTGTCTTGGTTGTATTTTGCTTGCTTGTTCGTTTTGTTGATTAGTTTCCAGTTAAAGGTGAGATTATATGGTATTTGTCTTTTACTGCCTGGCTTATTTCACTTAGCATAATGCTCTCCAGCTGCATCCATGCTGTTGCAAAGGGTAGGACCTCCTTCTTTCTTTCTGCTGCATAGAATTCCACTGTGTAAATGTAGCATAGTTTTTTGATCCATTCATTTACTGATGGGCACCTAGATTGCTTCCACTGCTTGGCTGTTGCAAATTGTGCTGCTGTGAACATTGGGGTGCATAGGTTCTTTTGGATTGGTGTTTCAGGGCTCTTAAGGTATAATCCTAGCAGTGGAATTGCCGAATCAAAAGGCAGTTCCAGTTTTAGTTTTCTGAGGAAATTCCATACTGTTTTCCACAGTGGTTGCAGCAGCCTGAAATCCCACCAACAGTGCATTAGGGTTCCCTTTTCTCCACAACCTCTCCATCACTTGTTTGTTGATTTGTTCGTGATGGTCATTCTCAATGGTGTGAAGGGTATCCCATTGTGGTTTTAATTTTTATCTCTCTGATGGCTAGTGATGCTGAGCATCTTTTCATATGTCTCTGGGCCCACTGTATGTTCTCGTTGGAGAAGTGTCTGTTCAAGTCCTTTGCCCATTTTTTAATTGGGTTTCCTGTCTTCTTTAGATTGGGGTCATGTGAGTTCTTTATGTATTTTGGAGATCAAACCCTTGTCTGAGGTATCATTGGCAAGTATGTTTTCCCATACAGTTGGTTCTCTTTTCATTTTAATGCTGTTTTCTTTAGCCATGCAGAAGCTTTTTATTTTGATGAGATCCCCTTTGTTTATTCTTTCCTTTATGTCCCTTGCTCTAGGGAACATATCAGTGAAAATATTGCTGTGTGACATATCTGAGATTTTCCTGCCTATGTTCTTTTCTAGGACTTTTATGGTATCATGACTTATATTTAAATCTTTTATCCACCTTGAATTCATTTTTGTGTGTGGTGTAAGTTGGTGATTGAGTTTCATTTTTTTGCATATAGCTGTCCAGCTCTCCCAACACCATTCATTGGAGAGGTTATTTTCATTCCATTTTTATGCTGCTTCCCCCTTTGTTGAATATTAATTGACCATAAAGACTTGGGTTTATTTCTGGGCTCTCAATTCTGTTCCATTGGTCCATGTGTCTGTTCTTATGCCAGTACCAGGCTGTTTTAATTACAGTGGCCTTGTAATACAGTTTGATATCAGGTATTGTGATTCCTCCTAGTTTGCTCTTCTTTCTCAAAATAACTGCAGCTATTCAAGGTCATTTATGGTTCAATATAAATTTTTGAAGTGTTTGTTCTATATATGTGAAATATGCCATTGGTACTTTAATAGGTATTGCATTGAATCTATAAATTGCTTTTGGTAGTATGGATATTTTGATGATGTTAATTCTTCCAATCCATGAACATGGTATATGTTTCCATTTATTTGTGTCTTCCTTAATTTCTTTCCTCAGTGTTGTGTAGTTGTCTGAGTACAGGTTTTTTACCTCCTTGGTTAGGTTTATTCTTAGGTATTTTATTTTTCTCGTTGCTATATCAAACGGGATTCCCCCCACCCCCCGATTTCTGCTTCTGATGTTTCATTGTTGGTGTACAAAAATGCCTTTGATTTCTGAATGTTGACTTTGTATCCTGCTGTTTTGCCAAATTTATCTATTAGGTTGAGCAGTTTTTTGGTGGAGTGTATAGGATTTTCTATGTACACTATCATGTCATCTGCAAACAATGACAGTTTTGTTTCCTTTATTTCTTTTTTTTTTTTTTTGTCTGATTGCTGTGGCTAGGACTTCCAATACTATGTTGAATAGAATTGGTGAAAGTGGGCAACCTTGTCTTGTTCCTGATCTTAGGGAAAGATTTTAGTTTTTGCCCATTGAGTATGATGTTGGCTGTAGGTCTCTCATATATGGCCTTTATTATGTTGAGGAATGCTCCCTCTATTCCCACTTTGCTGAGTGTTTTTATCATAAATGGGTGCTGAACCTCATCAAATGCTTTTTCTGCATCTATTGATATGATCATGTGATTTTTGTCTTTGTTTTTGTTCATATGATGTATTACATTTACTGGTTTATGACTATTGAACAATCCTTGCATGCCTGGGATGAATCCCACTTGGTCATGGTATATAATCTTTTTAAGGTATTGCTGGATGTGGATGGCCAATATTTTGTTGAGGATTTTAGTGTCTATGTTCATCAGCAATATTGGCCTGAAGTTTTCTTTTTTTCTTATGTCTTTATCTGGTTTTGGGATTAGGATGATGCTGGCTTCATAAAAAGAGTTTGGGAGTCTTCCATCGTTTTGGATTTTTTGTAATAGTCTGTGAAGGATAGGGGTTAGCTCTTTCTTTTTTTTTTAGATTTTATTTATTTATTTTTAGAGAGGGAAGGGAAGGAGAGAGAGAGAGAAACATCAGTGGTGTGCGGTTGCTGGGGGACATGGCCTGCAACCTAGGCATGTGCCCTGACTGGGAATCGAACCTGCGATGCCTGGTTCACAGCCCACGCTCAATCCACTGAGCTACACCAGCCAGGGCGGGTTAGCTCTTTCTTAAATGCTTTGTAGAATTCTGCTATGAAAACCACAAATTTATGTATCAATACCTTTTTAACCTTGCAACTCAGGGATTAGTTAACTATACCTGGTATGGTCCCTTCCAGCAAGGCTGAAGTGAATCCTTGTGGAAGATATCTTTTTTGATGGACCATGTATCCATCTGGTAGGCCGTGATGTTTGGTGCCTTCATCTCCTGGGAGCCTGCTGTGAAGATTGCTCTATGAGCTTTCATTAATTTCAAGAACCTCTATAAGTTCTCCTTAAGTTAGAAGGTCTCCTTAACTAGGTAGATTCACACATTCCCAGATCTAGCCTCACAGGTTAAGTCTTCCAGTAACAATTTTAGAAGGAGACAATTGATGTTAACAACAACAACAACGACAAATAGATTTTAAGTGATATCAAGGAAAAGGCCTTAGGGCAATGCAGATGAAAAGATTCAACAAGTTTTACCAATTGAATTGTACTTGTCAGTTTGTTCTATAAAACCAGAGTACTGGGGATGATAAGTGCAATGGAAATACTACAATATCAGTCAAGTTTTGCATACCTGGTATAGAACTGGTCTAGTAAAATGGGTTCCCCTTTCTCTATGAGACTCTGTGGGGATTTTCCAAGCTGGAAAAATCTTTTCTAGAAGTATTTTAGTAACTTCTGTGGCTGTAGCCCTTGAACATAGGAATGCTTCTACTCAATGAGAATACATATGGGTGATCATTAACACATTTTTTATCCAGGGGGTGGGGTAATAGGATTGAAATCTACCTTCCAAACAGATAGACCACATGAGTTTCATTTCCCCCTTTTAGAGAGAGGTTCCCTTATTTTATTCATGCATATAGTTATTCAGTTAAAAAAAAAGTCACAAGCAATTATGTCAACGTTCGGTTTACCTAAGCAATCAAAGACCCAGTGATACAGGGTGCATCTTTACTTTCCCTTTATAATTTCCTATTAAGGGCATACCAATAGCATAGAAAGAAACTTCTGTCCATTTATCAGAGAGAGAGAAACCCAAATTCCAATTCTGTTTCAGTACACTTTAAATTAAATAAATCTGTTCCAATCTTAGTTTGACCATAAATAAAATTTCTTTTTCAAGATACCATTTCTATGAACCTTCTGCAACATACACAAATTTTCTGCAGCTTTTGTAAATCTTCCATTTTTGTCCTTTTTCCTTTCTTATTGTAGGACAATCATTTGCCTTAGGACAAAATCACGTCTTCTTCCTTGCAATAAAAATGCATTTCCATTCTTCATACCTTCTTTTACCAAATACACATCTAATTCTCTATATGCAATCATTTTCACTCACCAGAACATCCTAATCAGGCTCTATCACAAGTGCTGAGGTCCCAAACTGAGGTAACTTGTACCCCTCTAACTTCGTAAAATGAATCATTAAGTCCACTTTATACCCTGGTTTTCCATCTGGTCTGTTAAACTCCAAAGCTAGAGAGCAGTGAACAACTGTATGTCCTTAGTTAAATCAACATCCTTAGACAATTTTTTCTTTACTAAAAATTAATCTTAGATCATATATACTTTAAAGGCAGTTGCATTAATTTCTGTTATTTCTCCAGTTTGTATGAGCACTCATTTATTGTAAACCAATTGAATAGAGCCTTAAATTTAAATTTGCAAATGCACTTAAAATTTTTTTACTTAAATTAAAAAAAAATAATTTATTGATTTTAGAAAGAGAGGAAGGGAGAGAGACATCAGTTTGTTGTTCCACTTATTTATGCATTCATTGGTTAATTCCTGCATGTGCCTTGACTGGGGATTGAACCCACAATCTTGGCATATTGGGATGATGCTATAACCAACTTAGCTACCCAGCCAGGACTTACAAATCAATTTTTGGCAAAATCATCTAGCGGTAGAAACACACCTTATCTGTAACATGCATAGACACACATAAACACACAGACAGAATAATAATACAAATCTCAAATAAATTATGGATCCAAAAGTAAAGAGAATGTCCCCGCAAAAAAAGGGGCATATTTTCCTGGGGGGAAGATTGAAAAATGGCTCCAGACACAAAGCTTGAGCATCAGATAGCTGCTGCCCATCTGGAGACAAAGACGGGGGAAGGGAAAAAGGTAGAGGGTAGGTAGGATGATAGGCAAGGGAAGGGGGCTAGAAAGTGAGGAATCTTCTGGGGTTGTTTTAGTAAACTTGGTTTTCAAGACACAAGAGCAAGTGTCAGAGGAAAAGTTTTCCAATGATCCTCCTTTTGTTCCAGTTTCATGAGTGCCAGTTTCATTTTTAATTTATCAAGACATTTACCTAATTTAGAAAACTGTACTTGAACAATCATTAAAATAAAATTTGAAAAAAAAAAGACATTTACCTAATTTAGAATTATTTTTCCTAAGGGAGTCAATAGTAGCCTCTTGATTTCATTTAGAGTTCTCAAGGTACCAGGATTTTTTATTGTTGTTGTTTTTTAAAGCTTCCCATTATTTCTGGGAAGCACAGTATTTTCTATGTTCTCATTGAGAATGCAAATAAATGAGTTTTGGGGTTGCAAAAAAGCCCCGTCTTGGCCAAAATAAATCTCGTGTGTTTTTTTCCAGAGGCCTAAACAATTGTAATTCTCTGGACCATAATTTTGGTACATGTAGTCAACCAAAGTCCCAAATGGTGGCTGATTAGCATGTGAAAAAGTAGAGCATGGGTTTCCCATTTTACACTCCTTCTTATGGGCGGTGTCTCCACACCCTGTCCCTGCCCTGTACTCCTTTGTGTGAATGTCCTCACAAACTTTATAGGCATGGCCAAGCGCCAGCCAGGAGGATACCCCTCCAAGATACATAACGCAGCAAAGGAAAGCCCTCCCTGAAGAATACCCTCCATGGTGCTAACCACATCTGATGAACACTCCTCAGGTCCCTTACCTAAACCAAATAAAGTCTCTAAGACCTCAACCACAAGTGTGGGAGGTCTTGGATCTGACAGGACTTACCTGAGGTCCTCAGGTGCCACTGGGAAAACAACTCCAGCACAAGAGGCTTGTGCAGGTGCCAGACGAGTAGGTTTTAGCATGGCGTCAAGAGATAAAGCCATCCCTTCTAAGCTCTATGTTGGGCACCATGGAATGCCTGCTGATGGTTGTTGGTGCAAATTTGACATCATCAAAAATCTCCAATTTGGGAGGCAGTAAAGAAGGAAACTTTATTTGGTGTGAAATAGCTGAATTGTGAGAGTTCTGGTCAAGATGGAGGTGTAGGTAGTATACTTTACCTCCTCACACAACCAGAAGAAGGAAACAACCAATTTAAAAACAAAAAACAACAAGAACTACCAGAAAATCAAAATGAGAAGTCCAACACCCAAGGAATTAAAGAAGAAATATTCATCCAGACTGGTACTCAGAGACAAAGAAATATGGCCCAACTGAAAGAACAGATCAAAACTCAAGAAAAAGAACTAAGTGATGAGGAGATAACCAACCTATTAGACACAGAGTTCAAAACACTGGTAGTAAGGATGCTTACAGATGCAAAATAAAGAAGTGAAGGCTATGGAAAGTAAAAAAGAAAAATATACAGGGAACCAACAGTAAAGGGAAAGAAACTGGGACTCAAATCAACAATTTGGAGCAGAAGGAAGAAATAAACACTCAACCAGAATGGAATGAAGAAACAGGAATTCAAAACAGTGAGGAGGTGCTTAAGAACCTCTGGGACAACTTTAAATGTTCCAACATCTGAATCACAGGGGTGCTAGAAGAAGAGAAAGAGCAAGACATTGAAAACTTAATTGAAAAAGTAGTGAAGGACCCAGCTGGTGCAACTCAGTGGATTGAGTGCTAGCCTGTGAACAAAAGGGTCGGCGGTTCCATTCCCAGTCAGGACACAGGCCGGGGTTGAGGGCCAGGTCCCTAGTAGGGACACACGAGGGGCAACCACGCATTGACGTTTCTCTTCTTCTCTTTATCCCTCTATCCCCTCTCTCTAAAAATAAATAAATAAAAGCTTAAAAAAAAGAAAGAAAGAAAAAGTAGTGAAGGAGAACTTCCCCAGTCTGGGGAAGGAAATAGACTTCCAGAAGTCCAGGAAGCTCAGAGAATCCCAAACAAGTTGGACCAAAAGAGGAACACACCAGGCACATCATAATTACATTAGCCAGGATTAAAGATAAGGAGAAAATCTTAAAAGCAGCAAGACAAAAGAAGACAGTTACAAAGAAGTTTCCATAAGATTATTAGCTGATTTCTCAAAAGAAACCCTGCAGGCAAGAAGGGGCTGGAAAGAAGTATTCCAAGTCATAAAAGGCAAGGACCTACACCCAAGATTACTCTAGCCAACAAAGCTATCATTTAGAAAGGGAGGACAGAAAAAGTGCTTCTCAGATAAGGTCAAATTAAAGAAGTTCATCATCACCAAGCCTTTATCATAGGAAAGGTTAAAAGGACTTATCTTAGAAAAAGAAGAAGATCAAAACTATGAACAACAGTAAAATGACAACAAACTCACAACTATCAACAACTGAATCTAAAAACAATAATGAACTAAGCAAACAACTAGAACAGGAACAGAATCACAGAAATGGAGATCACAGGGAGGGTTATCAGTAGGGAGGGGGTGGAGGGAGAATGGGGGAAAAAGGTAGAAGGAATAAGGAGCATATTTGGTAGGCAAAAAAATAGACAGGGGTAGGTTAAGAACAGTATAGAAAATGGAGAAGCCAAAGAACTTATATATATATGACCCAGGGACATGAATTTAGGAGAGGGGAGGATCATGGAGGGAGAGGGTTGCAGGTGAGGGGCATAAAGGGGAGAAAAAATGGGACAACTGTAATAGCATAATTCATAAAATACACTTCAAAAAGATATATCATAAACATCTTGTACCCCATCAGTTTTTTAAATGATGGCATGGTAGTCCTTACTATGGCTGTTCCACCATTTTTGCCATTTGCAAAATTTGCCAGTGCCTTTTTATAAAAAAAATTTATTTTTATTTTTAGAGAGAGGGGAAGGGAAGGACAAAGAGACGGAGAGAAACATCAGTGTGTGGTTGCCTATCATGCACCCCCCACTTGGGACCTGGCCTCACCTGCAACCCAGGCATGTGCCCTGACTGGGAACTGAACCAGTGACCCCTTGGTTTGCAGGCCTGAGCTCAATCCACTGAGCCATACCAGCCAGGGCATCAGTGCCTTTTTAGGCAGATGTATTCATCAAGAGGAAGCTGGTCTCCCTACAGGTTGCTATAGTTTGATGGAAAGATCCAAAAACATGCCACCCCTTGTCAGATTCCGAGCCTGCTAGACTCCCCCTTCATGGGGAAGAGGCAAAAGATCATAGAGGAGCTTGGTTCTAAAAAGCTGGATGTTTAAGTTCCCAAGCCCACCACTAATGGGAAGCTGTTCCTCTTCCTGGGCCTGTTTCCCCTCCTGTAAAACTAGGGCATTGGCCTTGATGATACTATACTGGTCTACATCAAATGAAATCCAATGTCTGTATCTACACCTGGAGGACATGGATAGGCTCAGAATGAAATAATCAAAAAAGTTATGGGGGTTCAGAGAGTTGAAATGACATTTCCAATGGTCCAGCAGAGTGTCAGGCAGGGCTGGGACTTGTACTAAGATTTCCCTGAATCCCAGGCTAGTCCTGGTGAAGCTGAGCACTCTGGATGCATCCAGCACTTGCTTTGTTCCTTTAGAGGAGTATGCATTTTGTTATGGTTTAAGTTTGTGTCTGGTCAGCCTGTTGCATTCTTTTTCATATGTGAAAACCAAACATAAACACAATATGAAGGAAGAAATGGAGCTACCATCTGAGAGCATACTCTGCTGATTGACTTTTACTTGGCAATTTATCAGTGCAAATGACACCTCCTCCAGGAAGCATTCTCTGACCACCAAAGACTGGATGTCCCTCTGTGTATTTCCAAAGCCCCTCATTATGGTAGTCACCATCGTGTTACAACTGCTTGCTTAATATTCTGTATTTATTTGTGAACTCAGAAATGGGTCTTGAGGGGACTTCCAGTCATGATGGTGGTATAGGTAAATGCAGTATTTGCATCCTCCTGCAACCACATCAAAAATCCAACTAACCCTGGCTGGTATGGCTCAGTTGGTTAGAGCATAGTCCAACTGAAGGGTTGTGGGCTCAATCTCCAGTCAGGTCACAGACCTAGGTTGTGGGCCCAACCCCTAGTTAGGGCACATATGGGAGGCCACCAATTGATGTTTCTCTCTCACACATTGATGTCTCTCTCTGTCTTTCTCTCCTTCCCTTCTCTCTCTATAAAGCAATAAAAAAATGTCCTTCATAAGGATAAAAAAATAAATTACAACTAAACTATGAAATAACCATCATTCAGAAGTGCCTGAAATGTACCTGAATAGAAGTCCTACAACCAGGGATTTAAAGAAGAACCTAACCCCTTGCTGGTGTGGCTCAGTGGATTGAGTATGGGGCTGACAACCAAAAGGAGTCAGGTTGCCCCATACCTCTTGCTAAGTGTCTCCAGGCCTGGCACTAGGAGCAGGCAGCCTTGGTTCACAGGTTGACCTTGCCTGGGCACCTCCAAACCCAGCACAAGAAGTAACCATCTGCTGATTGCTTTGCAACTTATGCCAGATGGCCCCAGGCAAAACACAGGCAGCAGCTGACCTTGGTCTATACTTCTCAAGAGGCTCCAGAGCCAGTGCACACAGTGGAAAGCCTCAGACCCCATTGAAGCACCACCCAACCACTTTCAAAAGCAACACACTCAAGGGGCAGACTCAGTGGGCACCAGAGGTCTGCTGAACTAAGTCCTGCTCTGTGTGGCGGTGGGGGTGGGGGCTCTGCATAGCTAATCCTCCATGGTGGTCAGAGATCAGTGGTTAGTGGTTCACAGCAGGTCCTTGCATCTAAACAGTCTGAGGATAAATCCCTCCCACTGATGTAACAACAGCAATCAGGTCTCAACTACAACAGGAAGATGCACACAACCCACACAGGGGGTGGGGGGTGGGTGTTCACCTGTAGTGCCCAGCTCAGTTGATCCGGGAGTCTGTGCTTCTGGACTCCACAGAGGACCAACTACATAAGGCCACTCTATTAAGCCTGGGAGATGTGGCAGCTCTACTAATACACAGAAACAAACACAGAGAGGCTGCCAAAATGAGGAGACAAAGAAACATATCCCAAGTGAAAGAACAGAACAAAACTCCAGAAAAAAAAAAACCTAAATAAAATAAAGGTAAGCAACCTACCAGATACAGGGTTTAAAACAATGGCTATAGAGAAGCTTAATGAAGTTAGTGAGAACTTCAACAGCATAAAAAAGGATATGGAAACCATACAAAAGATCGGGCATGAATGAAGGATATATTAACTGAAATGATGAATAATTTATAGGGAATCATCAGTAGAGTAGGTGAAGCTGAGACTCAGATCAACAATTTGGAATATAAGGATGCAAAAAACACCCAATTAGAACAGGAAGAAGGAAAAACAAATTAAAAAAAAATGAGGATAGTAAGAATCCTCTGGAACAACTTCAAGCGTACCAATGTTTGCATCATAGGAGTACTGGAAGGAGAAGAGAGAGTAAGAATTTGAAAACCTACTTGAAAAGATATTGAAAGAAAACTTTTCTAACTTGGTGAAGGAAGTAGACATACAAGTCCAAGAAGCACAGAGAGTCCCAAACAAGATGAACCCAAAGAGGCCCATATCAAGACACATCATAATTAAAATGCAAAAGGTTAAAGATAAATAGAGAATCTTAAAAGCAGCAAGAGAAAAGCAATTAGTTATCTACAAGGGAGCTCCTGTAAGACTGTCAGCTGATTTCTCAACAGCAACTTTGCAGGCTTAAAGGGAGTGGCAAGAAATATTCAAAGTGATGAAATGCAAAGACCTATAACCAATCTCTACCCAGCAAAGCTATCATTTAGAATCGAAGGATAGAGTTTCCCAGACAAGAAAAAGCTAAAGAAATTCATCACCACCAAACCAGTATTACATGAAATATTAAAGTGTTTTCTTTAAGAAGAAAAAGAAGTAGATTAACAATATGAAAAATATAAATATAAATAAAATGGCAATAAATACATATCTATCAACAATTGAATCTAAAAAAACAAAATAAATGAATAAGCAGAACAGAAACAGACTCAGATACACAGAGCATTTTGATGGTTGCTAGATGGGAGGGGCCTTAAAAAGACAGGCAAAAAGGTGAAAGGATTAAGAAGTAAAACTTAGCTGTCACAGAATAACCATGGGGATGTAAAGTACAGCATGGGGAATATCGTCACTAATATTCTAGTAACTATGTGTGGTGTCAGAACAGATGGGCACAAGATCTATCAGAATGATCACTTAGTAAGTAATATAATGTCTAATCGCTGGAGTTTGTGCCTGAAACTAATAATATTTTATGTCAACTGTAACTGAAAAATAAAAGAATGATTTAAATTTAAAAGAGCGGAAGGAAGGAAGGAAGGAAGGAAGGAAGGAAGGAAGGAAGAATCTCTTGTTCAATGCCACATCTTCTGCGTCAGCCTCCTTGTTAGACTGGAGCAGCAGTTCACTAAATACTTGTTGGAGAAACAGATGAGTTTAGTAATAAAATGTACATGGAAATGTAGTCTAATTTCTTCCTGGTTGAGTTCTATGCCTTGTCCTCTTTGTAGCTGCCCAGTAATGTTTACCCACTATATTAGTTTCCTGTGGCTGCTGTAACAAAGTACCACAAATTGGGTGGTTTAAAACAATAGAAATTGATTTTCTACCAGTTCTGGAAGCCAGAAGTCTGAAATCCAGTAAAGCTGTGTTTCCTCTGGGCACTGTAGGAAAGAATTTGTTCCTTGCCTCTTCTAGTTTCTGATGACTTCTGACATCATGTTAAGGGCTTGTGGCTGTATCACTCCAGTTTCTACCTCGGTTTTCACATGGCCTTTACCACTTTGTGTCTCCTCTTCTGTCTCTTTAAGGACACTTGGCATTGGATTTAAGGCCCACCTGGAAAATCCAGGATGATCACATCTCAAGATCCTTAATTTAATGACATGTACAAGGACCCTATTTCCAAATAAGTCCACATTCACAGATTCTGGAAATTAGGATGTGGACATATCTTTTGGGAGCCCACCATTCAACTCACTACACCCATTCAATTGTAATTGCAGCTTTTCTTTTTGTCTCCCCACCAGAGTGTTGTGTCATTTATAAATATATTTAGTTGTTAAGTTATAGAAAACCCCATCAGTGGGGTTCAAATCATAAAGATGTACTGTTATTTAATAAGAAGGGCAGAGGAAGTCCACCCAGGGTTGGTCTGGCAGCTCAGTAATGTCACCCAGGACCCAGGCTTTTGTCATTCTTCTTCTCCACCATCCTCATTGTGACTTCTCCACCTTGAGCTCACCCCTCATGATCATAAGATGGCTGCCACAGCTCCAACCATCAAACTCTTATACAACAGCATCTATAGCAGAAAGGGAGAAAAGATGACAAATGAAGCCACTTCCTCCTCATGCTTGTCTTTTTATAAGGGTGGAAAAGCTTTGCCAGGGCCAGCACCCCTGCCCCGGCTCTAATCCCACGGTGGTCCCATTATGATTCATTGGCCAGAGTTGGTTCTCATCTTACCTTATCCCCAAGTAGATCCTGTTAAAGAGGAATAGATTTGCCACAATTGTCTTAGATGGGTGGTTCTCAATCTTAGTTGCCCATCAAAATCACCTGGGTAGCCCAGAGCCTACTCATAGATAAATTACAAGCTCTAGGAGTGGGGCCCAGGGGTTTGGCTTCTTTAAAAAGAAAGTTTCCCCAGATGATTCTAATATACAGCCAGTGTTAAGCATCACTGACTTAAACCAGGGGTCAGACAATTTTTCTACAAAGGCCTAGACAGTATATATTTTTGGCTTTCTGAGCTATAGTCTTTTTTTACAACTACTCAGCTCTGCCTTTTTAGTACAAAAGTAGCCATAGATAATACTGTCATGAATGAGTGTGTCTATATTTAATAAAACTTAAAAACTTGATTTACAAGGACGGGTGGCAGGCTGGACTTGATCTGTGAGCCATAGTGTTCCACCTTTGGTTCAGAGCAGTCATGATTCATGCCCTGGAGTTGGGCCCATTTCAGTCTGTACAAAATTCTGTGAGCAAGAAGAAAGGGCAATGGTTTCTCGGGTGAGCCACAACTGTGAACTTATCAAAGGCAGGGATGGTGTTTTGTTCTTCTATTTTGTACAGTCTAGCATAGGGACTTGAGGTTCAGGCAACGTTTGTTGAATTAAATAAAAATAAAGGGAGTGTAAGAGTGTGAGGAACATTTTCCCTGAAACATCATTTATGAGAAATCTAATGCCTAAAAATGTTTTGGGAAGAAATGTGGTAAAATTGATAAAGTGTCTTTCTTCCTACCTGTACAATAATGTCCCCCAAAGATGTCCATGTCGTAAATCCAGGAACCTGTGAAGACATGGTGTTACATTGCAAGGGGGAATTAAGGGTGTAGATAAAATTAAGGTTGCTAATCATGTGACCCTGAGATGGAGAAATTATGCTGGATTTTTCAGGTAGATCCAATGTAATCACAAGGGTCTTATAAGAGGAAGCATGAGCATCACATAAGAAAAGAGCTGTGATGATGGAAGCAGAGGTTGAAGTACTGTTGTTTGAAGATAAGGAAGAGCCATGGTTCTAAGAATGTAAGTGGTCTCTTGAAGCTGGAAAAGGCAAGGAAAAGGATCCTCACTTAGCAATTCAGGAAAGAAAAGCAACTCAGGCTCACTCTGACTTTAGCCCAGTGAGACCTATTTTGGACTTCTTTCCTCCAAGAGAATAAATGCATGTTATTTTCAGACATTAAGTTTGTGGCAGTGTGTTACAGCAGCAATAGGACACTAATTCACCATTCTGGTGTCTAGTCACTAATAGTGGTCCCCTGTGAGCCACATTTCGAGTATTAGCTCTCTGGAGTATATCCCTCCCACTTGGACTCTGTGCTGCCTGGGATTTACCAATGGATGATAACAGATGAGATGTGGTGTCACTCCACACCCAAGCATCAGGAGGACTAGGCAGCTCCAAGATGCAGTATGTAACGCTCAGGAGTCCTGCTGAAGAGGCCCATGTGGAGAGGGGAGACACTGAGGCAGCTTGGAGTGGATAGGGGCCCAGTCTTCCCAGCATCCCAGTTTAGCCTCCAGATGACCTCAGCCCACCAGAGTGCAATAGCATGAGACCCCAAGAAAGGTCAGCTGTGGAAGAGCCCAGTCTATCCACAGGACTGGAGGAATAACACGGTTGTTTCAAGCCACTGTTCAATTTTAGCTTCCATGATGGGTGCTAGGGAATAATTGGCTCATAATACTTTCCTGAATATCATTCCCATTTTTAAGATGAAGAAATTGAAGCCCAGAGGGAAGATAACTAGATCTGCTGGTAGATGAGAGAGCTGGGTTTGAACCTGTCTGTCCAATTCCCCAGGTCCCCAGGTCCTTTGCACTTTCCAATGCAACCTCTCCTCAGAGCTCATTAGATAAAATCAGAGGCCTAGGTTGGTCTCAGTCACTACTTTGATGGCATTGGCCACTGCCGGTTTGGTTTCAGCAAGCTCATAGCTCTGATCCAGCCTTTTACCTCCTCTCGCTCTCAAGTCTCATCGGAGAAACAGGAGTACTTACAGTAAATGAAAACCAAGACTTGTACAGGAAGCGAGGCCTGATCTATTACAGGGTTATTCTAGCCTGTAATGTACCTGTGTGCTCTCAGACACAGCCAGACTCTCTGGAGAGGGACTGGGAGGGTTCACACAATGCCCTGTGGTGGCTCCTGGGGTCAAGGCTCAGAAATGCAAAACCGAGGAGGAGCAAAGACCCCCTGTGGCTGTTCCTCAGGGTCTCCTGGAACTGCTGCCCCAGATGTCAACAGATGCTCTGATGTAGAGGTATTTACCTGCATCCCTGGGGCTTTGGAGAGCCTGTTGTTCCTTCTCCCAAAGAGCAGGGAGGACCTTCTGTGCCGAATCACCAGCCACAGCCCTGACCCCAGCTGTCTGGGCTTCCCGAAAGAGCAAGAGCTGTTCAGAGTCCTTGCTCCCTCTAGTGGTCATGAGAAGGAAAGAGCTACTTCTACTTTAGCAGGTCAGAGGGAATTAGGAAGCTGGTCCCAGACAGCACTGAAAAGTCAGACTCACCTGTTCCTTCACTACCAAGTAAACAGAAGACGCAACTCAGAAAAATGGATGACCAAGTCAGACATCCCTTTTTAAAAGAACAGTGGTGCTACATAAACACAGGTGTTCATGGCCTTATCAAATAGATGTTAGCTGTAAAAACAATCTTGTTTTCTCGTTTTTTTTCCACTTTTTTTTAGAGCAGTTTAAGGTTCACGGCAAAATTGAGGGAAGGTACAGAGATTTCCATTTTACCTGCTGCCCTCACACATGCACAGCCTCCTCCATTGTCAACATTCCCCACCCAATGGGTACACTTGTTACAATTGATGAACCTACTTTGACAAATCATCATCGCCCTGAGTCTGTAGTTTATATGACAGTTCACTCTTGGTGTTGTCCATTCTACAGATTGAAAGAATGTATAAGGATATGTGTCCATCGTTATGGTATCATACAGAGTATTTCCGCAGCTCTAAAAATCCTCTATTTATTTCTCTCCACTAACTCCTGACAGCCACTGATTTTTTATTGTCTCAATAGTTTTGCCTTTTCCAGAATGTCATATAGTGGGAATCATACAACATGGAGTCTTTCAGACTGATTTCTTTCACTTAGTGCATTTAAAGTTCTTCCATGTTTTCTTGTGGCTTGATAGTTCATTTCTTTTTTTTTTTTTTAAGATTTTATTTATTTATTTTTAGAGAGGGAAGGGAGGGAGAAAGAGAGAGAGAGAGAGAAACATCAATGTGCAGTTGCTGGGGGCCATGGCCTGCAACCCAGGCATGTGCCCTGACTGGGAATCGAACCTGCGATGCCTGGTTCGCAGCCCGCACTCAATCCACTGAGCTATGTCAGCCAGGGCGATAATGCATTTCTTGCTTGCACTGAAAATATTCATTGATGCAGATCCTGGCTCCTGGGGTCTGTGGCATTATAGATGAGATGAGACCAATTCACATGGACTACTGAGTCCTGTGGAGGAAAAGGGATGGTGAGGCTTCTCTCTCAAGAGGAGGAAAGCCTCGGAGCACCTTGGCCACTCTCTCAAGAGGCGAGCTTTGACCTTTACCTTGACAAGCTTTTATTGGGTTCAATTTGCACAGAAATACAGGCTATATATGTAAAGCTCATTAGTCATTGTCAGGCAGAAATGGTTAAACAATAGATAACATTCAAAGAACTCTAGGGGGCTTATTCTGAGTCAGGGTCAGATAGTTGAAGGGGGGTAAAACTTTATGGAATAAATTCACTTCCTGCTTGGACCCTTATCATTTAAATTGAGGGTATTAGCAAAGTAGGTTTCATAGGATTTTTTGCATTCTTTCTTAGGCCTGATCCCCTAGGGAACCCTCCCTTTCCAGCACAGGGCTGCACCCACCTCCAGCATTGTTTCAGGCTTAAGGCATTGTTTCAGGCTTAAGTCAGGCAGGGCAAGTAAGGCAACCAAGAGATTAGGAGACTTCTTGCAAGACAGAATGAGGACTCACGTTATGTCAAAGCTGAGGGGTGAGGGTCCATCACCCCTTTTTTCCATAGCCCCCCAAGTCCTTCTCTGAGGGCCCCTTTGTGACCATGCCTGTCTTAGGTCATCCCTCTTTTGAGGAGTCTTACCCGTCATTGGCTAACCAGTCATCTGCCTGGGGCCAACTAAGGTGAAGAGAAAGGGGGCAGAGGTAGTGCCCCTACAAGGAAGATAAGCTTTTGTCTCCTAAGTGGCTTATGGTCCCAAGGTCCTTTACTCAGCCTTAGCCATGGGAGATTATAGCTTCTGAAACCAGGCAGGGCAGTCCCAACAATTCATATATTCATACAAGTAGAATAATATAGTATTCATTCTTTTCTGACTGGCCTATTTAACTTAGTATAACATATTCATAGTTCACCCATATGGTAGCATATGACAGACTTCCTTTTTTAAGGCTGCATAATATTCCACTATAGGTATATACCATGTTTCCTTTATCCATTCATCTGTCCATAGGCACATGTGTTCTTCCATCTCTTGGTTACAGTGAATAATGCTGTTATAAACATGAGTGGGCAACTATCTCTTTGAGATCCTGCTTTCAATTCTTTTGAGTATACACCCAGAGGTGAGGTTGCAGGCTCATATGGTGATTCTATTTTTAACTTTTTGAGGCATTGTCATACTGTTTTCCATAGCAGCTACACCACCTTATGTTCTTATCAATAATGCACAAAGATTCCAACTTCTCCATATCCTCATTAATACTTGTTATTTTCTGTTCTTTTGATAGTGGCCATCCTGGTGGGTGTGACAAAATAATTTTATAATTAAAAAGTAATACAACCTTGGCTGGGTGCTCAGTTGGTTGGAGTGTCATTCCATACACCAAAAGGTTACAGGTTTGATTCCTGGTTGGAGCCCATACCTAGGCTGTGGGTCAGGGTGCGTGTGAGAGGCAACTGATCAATGTTTCTCTCCCACATTGATATTTCTCTCTCTTTGTCTATCTCTCACTCTTTCCCTTCCTCTCTCTAAAATGTTCTCGAGTGAGGATTTTAAAAAGTAATACATAATCTTTGATCGAAACAGTTCAGAATGTGTTATGACTTTTTAAAACAATTGACATATAATAATTGGCACACGTTTTAAGTATGCAATTTGGTTTTGAGTTTTGACATGTATTTATACTTATACAACCATCACCACAATCAAGACAGTGAACAACTCTATCATCCTCAAAAATTTGGTGTCCCTTGTATCCCTGCAACTGTTTCCTTTCTGCCTCCTACATCCTATCTCCAAGCATCCACTGATACCTAGGTCCAATAGGAACACACCTGAATTGGCTGCTACTGATAGCTGCATTTCTACACCAGGCATTGCTGGGATTTGGGGACCATTTCTAACTTAATGACACCCCTGAACCCCTAAGTCTGGAAGCTGAGAGCATCGTTCTTTCTGTGGCTTTTCCAGGTCCCGATAAATACTAGGTTGTAGCATATAAAGTTGCAAATATTCAGGTATTTTTGACCCACAAAAAATCAGTTGTATATGATTCAGCTTAAAATCCAACAATTCCGGTATTTATTTACTCACTTTGTCAAAAGGATCTTCAGAGATTTCTTCCTGAGATATTATGGTCCAGAGCAAGCAAAAATTGTTAAAATAAAGAAAAAAGAGGGACTTCCAGCCAAGATGGAGGCATAGGTAGATACACTGTGCCTCTTCACACAACCAAAATAAGAACAGAAAAAAATTAGAAACAAAAAAACAACTGGCACTGACAGAAAATTGAACCATATGAAAGTCCAACAAACCAAGGAGTTCAAGAAGACACATTCATCCAGACCAGTAGGAGTGGTGGAGTTGGGCAATCGGGAGGAGAGGGGTCGTGACAAAAAAAGCGGTGGCTGCGGTCTTGGGAGCACAAAACGGCAGCAGGTGGACCCAGTGAGGCAGCGGATTGTGGAGGTGCGCAGAGCACAAGGCGGATGGCAAACTGAGTGGTCCCACACCCGGTGGTTGCACACAGACAAACCAGGTGAAACTGGGGAGCAAGACAGACTGCATAACCCAGGGTTCCAGCTCGGGGAAATAAAACCTCAAAACACCCATTGAAAACACCTGTGGGAGTTGAGGTGCCAGGAGAGACTCCCAGTCTCACAGGAGAGTTTGTTGGAGAGACCCACAGGATCCTAGAAAGTACACAAGCCCAACTACCCAGGAATCAGCACCAGAAGGTCCCATTTTGCTTGTGGGTAGCAGAGGAAGTGACTGAAATCCGGCAGAGAGTGGAGCAAGCGCCATTGTCTCTCTCAGACACCTGCCCCACATACAGCATCACAACCCAGTGATTGGGTTGACTTACCCCGGGGGGAACACCTAAGACTCTGCCCCTCGCTACGTAACAGGCATGTCAAGACAAAAAAAAAAAATGGCCCAAACAAAAGAACATATCAAAGTACCAGAACAAATACAACTAAGTGACAAAGAGATAGTCAACCTATCAGATGCAGAGTTCAAAGCACTGGTGATCAGGATGATTACAGAACTGGTCGAATTTGGTCACAAATTAGATGAAAAAATGAAGGCTACACTAAGCAAAATAAAGGAAAATGCACAGGGAACCAATAGTGACGGGAAGGAAACTGGGACTCAAATCAATGGAGTGGACCAGAAGGAAGAAATAATCAAACAGGAAAGACTGAAGAAACAAGAATTCAAAAAATGAGGAGAGGCTTAGGAACTTCCAGGACATCTTTAAACGTTCCAACATCCAAATTATAGGGGTACCAGAAGGAGAAGAGGAAGAGCAACAAGTAAAAAAGTTATTTGAACAAATAATAAAGGAGAACTTCCCCAATCTGGCAAAGGTAATAAACTTCCAGGAAGTCTAAGAAGCTCAGAGAGTCCCAAAGAAGTTGGACCCAAGGAGGAACACAGCAAGGCATATCATAATTTTATTACCCAAGATTAAAATGAAGGAGATAATCCTAGAAGCAGCAAGAGAAAAGGAGACAGTTACCTACAAAGAAGTTCCCATCAGACTGTCAGCTGATTTCTCTGAAGAGAACTTGCAGGCAAGAAGGGGCTGGCAAGAAGTATTCCAAGTCATGAAAGGGAAGAACCCACATCCAAGATTGCTCTATCCAGCAAAGCTATCATTTAGAATGAAAGGGGAGATAAAGTGCTTCTCAGATAAGGTCAAGTTAAAGGAGTTCATCATCACCAAGCCCTTATTATATGAAATGTTAAAGGGATTTATCTAAAAAAAGAAGATAAAAAATATGAACACTAAAATGACAGCAAACTTACAATTATTAACAACCACACCTAAAACAAAAACAAACTAAGCAAACAACTAGAGCAGGAATAGAACCACAGAAATAGAGATCATATGGAGAAATAGCAACAGGGGAGTGGGAGGAGAAGAGAGGGGGGAAAGGTACAGAGAATAAGTAGCATAGATGGTAGGTAGAAAATAGAAAGGGGGAGGGTAAGAATAGTATGGGAAATGGAGAAGCCAAAGGACTTATAAATATGACACAAGGACATGAACTAAAGTGGGGCATGTGGGTGGGAGAGGGTGTACAGGGTGGAGGGGAGTGAAGTGGGGAAAATGGGACAACTGTAATAGCATAATCAATAAAATATATTAAAAAAAGAAAAAAGAATTATTGGTATCAGTGAAAACAGTACAGGTGTTAGACCAGTGACATTCAGCAACCTCAGTTCTTGAGTTCTGGCTAAGAAAGAATTCAGAGTCAAGGCTCAGACTATAAGAGAAAGTTTATTTAGAAAGTCACAGAGGCAGGAAAACCTGGGTGTGGGCTGAGAAAACAAGTTACAGAAACAAAAGATGGGCCCTTGGAATAAGTGCTTGGGTTGGGGGAAGAAGAAGGAGAAGGGGATGGAAGGGGGAGGGGAAGGGAAAGGGTCAGGTATTTGTGGTCCCTTCTGGGGAGAGAGCTGCTGGGTCCTCAGTTCTAAGAGCTTTTAAGTGCAAGGATTTTAGAGGAGGTCCCAGGGGAGGATCTCAATAGACTATTCATCAGTTTAATAGGTGTATCTTTTCAGGGTCATGGTCTCCACTGATTAGTCAGTGCCAGAGCAGGGGGTCATTAGCTATTACAGCTGGTCCTGAGGTCAGCTGTGGCACTGTCTGTCTTCTGTCTGTTTTTGCTGCGTTTTTTTTTGGCCTGGAGCTGAAACACAGCTGAGGTCCAGATGCTATCCATAGGGGTTAATGCTTAAAGGGGTGGTCGTGCAAGGGCCCGAATGGGAGTTTCATAAGGCCACTCTTTGGCCTCTTGTCCGTACTCAAAGGGTTCTGCCAAATGACTAGTGACGAGCCACAGCCCCGGGAGAAAAGTTACCCAGGGGGCTAGGCACCCAGGTCTTCTCCACCCTGGTGATATTCTGTTCCTGGTCTCACATCTAACTGCCTACCACAGAGTTGCCTCTAAGCACTGGAAAGGAAGACAGAATAATTGCACCAGGAGCCACTGACAAAGATAGTCAATGTATTTGATAGTAACTGCACTTATGTTTGGTTGTTTCCAGACACATGGATGAAAATGGAAACAGAATATAGGCTTTTTGCTCTCAGATGAAGAAACTAAGTTCAGAAGGAGAGCCAGATGTTATTCTCCAAACTCCGGGAAGAAAATGGTCAAGTTAGAACCAAGTCTGGGTTAGTATAATGTCTTACACATCAGCTCTGAGAGAATCACAATTTTCTTCAAGCTGGAGAAGTTAATAGTGGCTTTTGATTCCAACAGGGAGGCATCACCCCAGAAAAAGGCAATTATTAGATCAAAGGGACAATTTAATGCATCTTTAAAAGCCACTAATTTGATGCAGATGTGACAAAATCCAACCCCGCTCCCAAGACTGGTTTACTTGACCTTGAAAAAAATCTCGTCATTTTTGTGCCATCTTTTAACTTCTCAAATGCTCTTTTTTTTCTCACAGCATTAAAATATTTAAAACAAACAAACAAAAATGAATGACAGAGATCCAGAAAGCCTCAGGGACTATAAGAGATGATTTCATAAAGTCTTCCCCAAATCAGCTAAAAAATGTGACCGTAGGAATCTTATCTTCAGAGAAACCTAGATTCAGAACCCATAAACTCCCTTACCTCCCTGCCCCAACCCGTGATTGTCTCCCAGGTAAATGTTTCTTCCTTTAGGCTAGTGGTTCTGAAATAAGGAGGGGAGGGGGGTGATTCACACACACATTTTGGCAATGTTTAGATACACTTAGGTTTGTCACAACTGGGGTGTGTGTGAGCAATTAGCACCTAGTGGGTAGAAGGGGTGGAGGAATTAGAGGGGAGGAGGAGGAGGGTAGTCAGTGAAAACACAGAGAGAGGAGAGACTGGAGAGGAAAGGCACCAAGCCTCACATAGGTCATGGATCCAGCCAGACCTGGAACCTCCGCCCTTGGACTTTTCAATGATCAGAATCAGTAACTCCCTTTTCAGCTTAGGCCAGTTTCAGATGGGTTTCACTCACTTGTAGCCAAAAGACTCCTAGCTAACACAGAACTGTGTAACTGTCAACTGTTTAAGGGAGCACTGTAACGTTGAATGCGAAGTTTCTCTTGCCTCCTGATCACTCCCAAAGCCAGGAGGACATTCTGCTCCACACAATCATCTTGGGTTTATAGTGTAATGTGGGCATGAAGACCGACAGACGGGGTCCCTGGGTGAGTGAGAAGGGGCGGCAGGCACAGGATCCACCAGCTCTTGAAGAAGCAGACTGCGGCCTGTTAAACTTCACATTTGAGGTGGGAGTCCCACCTCGCCTAAGAGGGAGACAGCCTTCTCTGGGCGTTGCCGGAAAAGGTGACTCCAGGAGAGATACGCCCTAGGGGTCAACTGCGTTCCTCAGGACGCAGAATACGTGCTCAAGCACACAGCAGGCAGGAGCCAATTCTATTGTTCTTTCCTCCGGCACCTCCTCCGCTCCCCTCCCCGCCTGCCGGCGGTGTCCGCCCGGGTTGGCCCGGTGGAGGAGCGGGTGGAGGAGGGCGGGACTCAATCTGCATTGCGCAGCTCGCTGCTGCTTGAAGGTTGGGTGGGAGTAAGGAGTGGACCGCTCTGGGAGACAGGATTGGAGCTCGTTGGGGGAAGAGGCAGCCCCAGCAGCTGTCCGCCTGCACCCCCTCCCCGCCTCCAACCAAGCCGGACTCCTGTTTCCCACCTGGTGGGAGTCCTAGTGGTGGAAAAAAGCAGAGGAAGAATACTCTTAGCTCTTTTTCTTGCACGTGGGATGCAGAGACGTGGGAATAAATCACCCAGGTCTCCTTCTGCTTAGGCACACTGCATTCCTGATATGATAAAATAGCACTCACCTAGACAGTAGGAATAAGGAATTTAAGGTCACCAGAACATACTCTGGGATAGAGGAAGGTGGTCGCACCCAGTTGTTCTCACTCCTGCCTGCATATGAATTATCCAGGCAGCTTAAAAACAAGCAAACCGACAAACAGAAATGAACAAATGAAACACTGATGCCTGGACTACGTGTCCAGAGAGTCTGGGGTGTGATTTAATGCAGAGAAAAAAGTAAAAACAAATAAAAAAGTCCTACTGAGTAAATAATGACTTTAAAACTGTAAGCGTACTGTAAACCTGGCTTGAAGTCCTGGCTTCACCAGCTGAGTCCTGACTTTGCCCAATATCACAGAATTAGACTGTGACTCTGGCCAAGTTTCTTAACCTCCCTGATCTTTAGTGACATAGAAGGTTGGGGTAGCTGTACCATCTCCAGAGACTTCTCTTCTTGCTCTTAAATCTTTAGCCACCCTGGGCTTCATGTACCCAGAAACTGGCATCTCTCCAGTCTCCATCCTTCTACCCAGGCTGTCCCCTTTGACTAGCTCACTCCTAATCAAGCTTTAATACCCAGCTTTAGTATCATTTTCTCTGAAAGTCTTTGTGTGCACACACAGTTCCCTTTGCCTGGGATGGTTTTCCATTGATTGTGGCAGAGATTGGTAACAGTCCTCTAACACCCCTTCACCTCTTATTCCTCTAGTACTAGATCCCTGTAGCTGAATTAAGCATACTTAGAGGAAGACTGTGTTTCTTACTTGATTAAATTCTGGCTAGCGGAATGTGAGCTATGTGATGGGTCTGACTTCTGAGTCATGGCCTTAAAGGAAAGAGGCATGCACTTCATTTTTTTTTTTTTTCCTGTGGGCTAGATTGTTTGCCTGATGCAGGTGATAAACCAGCCATTTGGGACTATGAGGTAACAATCTGGATCTCTGACCCTGAGGAACTGTGTTAATAGCCCTGGACTGAAGTGACTTAAATAGGAGAAAAGTAAACTATCACATTTTACCCTCTGCTGGTTTGACCTTTGTGATGTTAACTTAAAAATAAAAAGACTTTTCAAAGTGAGGCAACAAGTGAGGCAACAAGCATTGAGATCAATAAGAATAACTATTCTAGAATCATTAATTCAGGCAGAAGCCCAAATAGTGTTCCCACTAGGAAACAAAGGCAATGAGTATTTAAGAGAAAGGGAAGGGGAACAATTACCTCAGTAGAAGGGAGGCATTTCTATTCATGCAAATAAGCTAACATAGTGATGCTAATTCTAAACAAGGTTTTAAATTTTCAGTCCAGTAGTCATCAGTCCAATAGTCATAATTACCACTTTCTTGTTATCTTTGCAAACGATTCTTTGCATTAGTGTTGCCTTAGGCCCAGTCCAAAGGTAATTTTGCTTTTTTTAATTTAATTTATTGATTTGAGAGAGTGAGAGAGAGAAACATTGATTTGCTGTTTGACTTATTTATGCCATTCATTGGTTGCTTCTGACCAAAGATTGAACCTGCAACCTTGCCACGTCAGGACAATGCTCTAACCAACTGAGCTACCTGGCGAGGGCCTTTTGCCCTGTTTTTAACATTTCAAGGTTTGAGGTATAAGGCATGCAGGGCAGTTGCTCTGGCATGGTAACTCCAGCTCCATTTTAATGTGGTTTCATTTATGTTATTGTTTACATTTACAGCATCCGAACCAGTAACCTAACACTCCACTCATTCCCTGGCTAATACTTATTCTTCAAACCTCATATAAATGCCCTTCTCAGAGATGTCCTCTCTAACATCTTCCTATCTAAAATATGTCCCTCTTTATATTTACATTTTCATCTGCTGTGCTAAATATATTTTTAAAGATTTTATTTATTTATTTTCAGAGAGAGGAGAAGGGAGGGAGGAAGAGAAGGAGAGAAACAGCGATGTGTGAGAAAACACTGATTGGTTGCCTCCTGTTCGCTCCCACCTGGGGACCTGGCCCCGACAGGGAATCAAGCAGGCGAGCTTTTAGTTTGCAGGCTGCCACTCAATCCACTGAACCATACCAGCCAGGGCTAAATATTTTATATATACTGTATCTTTGAATTTTCTCCGTGATGTTAGGGAGTGGATCCTTGTTAATCCCATTACAGTCTAGGAAGTGGAGCCACAGAGGAATGGACTCCTAGGCTGGATTGATTCCAGGGCCCATTACTATAATATAGGCCACAAATGCAGGTGTGCAAAAAATATCGTTTTGTTAGTTTTCTAGAGCTCATGTTCATCCAAAACCTCATTCTCCCTGGGACACCTGCCCCTTTTTCTTCATGGTTGTGCTGTGGTCCTGCAGCTTTGCACAGTGTCAAAGTGTCCCCCTGTCACTGTTCCACATGAGTTGCCATGGATCTGCTACTTCTATGTTCTACTCAGGGCTCCAGGAAGCCTGGGTTCAATCTGAGCTCTGAGGTTTGCAAGTCCCTTTACCTCTGTGAGCCTTTGCTTCCTCCCCTGTGAAATGGTGAGGGAAGATGCTACAGTGTGTTTTTGCTGAGAAGCACCACACAGCAGATCCCTCTCCACCATCTTCCATCCAGCTCCATGTGGAGCCCTCGATTCCAAGATTCACAAACCACTGCTGCTGTCACTTGTCTTTTTCCTCTTCTCAGTCCAAAAGCATCTTTTTCTGCTCTTTGGATCTAAGCATCACCCTTCTTTCTGCTTCTGCCTCAAGCAGTCTTGACTTAGCAGTAAATCCATTTTATTTTTTTAGTTTAGACATTCGTATGCTGAACAGATATAAAAGAGGATATAGCAAAAAGGCTCCCTCTTTCACCTGTCTCTCTCTCCCCAATTCCTTATCCCAGATATCAACGTTATTACCAATTCCTTTGGCCTTCCAGAGATAATGTCTGCATATCCTAGCAACTAGTTTTATACATCCTCTCCCTTCCTACATACACACTGTTTTTAAATTTTCTTGAGGAAAATTTCAAACATATGTCAAAGTAGAGAGAATAATCTTACGACCCCATCCTGTGCCCAGCACCCAGCTTCAACCACTGTTAATTCATGGCCAGCCTTGTGTCATCTCTACCCCACACACTTCCTGCTCCCAATAGATTCATTTGATACTTCATTATTTCATTCATAAATATTTCAGAATGGACCTCAAACATATAAGGATACTTTTTAAAGATCATAGTCACAATACTGTCATCATGTGTAATAATTTTAACAGTAATTTCTCAATGAAATAAAATACTCAGTCATGCCCTGGCTGATATGGCTCATGAGTTGAGCACTGGCCTGTGAACTGAAAGGTTGCTGGTTCAATTCCTGGTCAAGACATATGCCCAGGTTGTGGTCCAGGTCCCCAGTTGGGAGCACACAAGAAGCAACTGATCAATGTTTCTCTCTCACATCGATATTTCTCTCCATCTTTTTCTCCCTCCCTTCCTGTCTTTCTAAAAAATAAATAAAATCTTTTTTAAAAACTCCTAGAAATAATTAATGAATTTTAAAAAAAAGCCCTGGCTGGTGTGGCTCAGTGGATTGAGTGCCTACCTGTGAACCAAAGAGTAACTGGTTCCATTCCCAGTCCGGGCACATGCCTGGGTTGAGGGCCAGGTCCCCAGTGCAACATGTGTGAGAGGCAACCACATATTGATGTTTCTCTTCCTCTCTCTCAAAATAAATAAATACAATATTTTTTAAAAAGTTATTGTAAAAAAGAGGTAATGCTAAAACATTTTAAAAAATAATTATAATAAATAAAATAGTCATGTTCAAATTTCTCAGATTGTTTTACTGTTAGTTTGGATCAAGATACAAATAAAATCCATACATTACAACTGGCTGATGTGACCAAGTCACTTTTAATATTTATTCCCTTTTATTTGTGAGATTTTGCTGACTGCATCCACAGTTATGTCACTTCGTATATTCCTTTTCTGTTAAATTGACACTTAAGATCTAATCTGTATGATAAAGCTTGTAGTAATGTAATGTGTGCTGGGCTCCCTCACAATCTATAGATCTAATGACTTGATCAAAATCAATTCCATTTTGTTGGGAACCGCCCTGCCTGATTTCAGAAGCTGTAACCCCCTCCAAGGCTAAGGCTGAGGGAATGACCTTGGAACCATAAGCCACCAAGGAAACAAGCTTATCTCCCTGGCAGAAGCACTGCTTCTGCTCCTTTTACTTCACGCTGCCTGGCCCCCAAAGTTTGGCCAGTTAGCCAATGTCAGGTAAGATTCCCCAAGGGGGGAACGACCTAAGACAGGCATGATCACATGGGAGGCCCCCAAGGAAGGACTTTGGGGGCTACAGCAAAAGGGGGTGATGGACCCTCACCCCTCGGCTTTGACAGAGCCTGAGTCTTCATTATCTGTGAGAAAATCTCCTAATCTTTTGGCTGCCTGACTTCCCTTGCTCCACCTAAGCCTGAAACAATGGTGGAGGGTGGTGCCACCCTATGCAGAAAAGGGTGGGTTCTCTGGGTGATTAGGCCTAAGAAAGAATATGTAAAATCCTGTGAAACCTGCTTTGTTTAGAATGCTCTCAATTGAATGATAAGGGTTCCAGGAAGAAGAAAGTTTATTCCTTAAAGTTTTTACAGCTCTTTAGCTATCTGACCCTGACTCAAAATAGGCCCTCAGAGTTCCTTGCTATTTGGTCCTTACTTCCCGGCAATGAGTAATGAGCTTTACCTGAATTCCTGTGTAAATGAATCCAATAAAAGCCACTGAGGAAAAGGCTCTTGGCCCTTCTCTGAGAGATCAGCCACCTTTCCTTCCCAAGCAGATCATGTCTTGGTAGACTTATTCTCATCCATGTCGGATGGGGGGATCTGTAGACGAAGCTCCCCCACAGCATTTATATTTCTATCTGAAAGCACACAATCTGATGTTGTCTCTCCTTTTGTCATGTTGGATGCCATTCATTACTTCGACCTCTAATTCATTAAACGTTGTAAAATTGGTGACATTCTGTTTTGATGATTCCTTCTTCCTGTATCAGATGAATCTTCCCTTAATCCACTCTTTGATTATGTTGAGATACCATCAGAGAAAAAAGGCAGAACAAGTGCTTGTTTTTTCCCCTTGATTTACCAGTTTTCAAAATAATGAGTTGGACCCTGGCTGGTGTGGCTCAAGAGATTGATCACTGACCTGTGAACTGAAAGGTTGCTGGTTCAATTCCCTGTCAGGACACATGCCTGGTTTGTGGGCCCAGTTGTGTGAGAGGCAAGAGATTGATGTATCTCTTGCACATCAGTATTTCTCTCCCTCTCTTTCTCTCTCCCTCCCCCCTCTCTGACAATAAGTAAATAAAATCTTTTAAAAAATAATGAATTGGTCAGTTTTCAAAATAATGAGTTGGGTTTGTTAGCATCCTTCAAGGTGAGGCTTTTTAAAAGTATGATTATATTTTTATGCACTTAAATATATTTGTTATGGCCCTGACCATTGTGGCTCAGTGGGTGGGCATCCTCCCACAAAACAAGAGATCAGATCCCTGGTTGGGGACATGCAAGAGGCAACTAATCAATGTTTCTCTTGCTTGTTGATGTTTCTCTCTCTCTCTTCCTCCTTCCTTTCCCCTCTCTCTAAAAATAAATGAAATAAAATAAAATAAATATATTTGCTATGTTTCAACCTATTTCAGTTATCCTTATCAACATTCAAATGATACCCTCTTTGGCCTGTGGGAGACTGTTGAACTTGGCACCTGATAACATTGATATGACCCTAGAAGTTTTTGAAAGCTACTCTCTCACTTTGTACATTTCCTGCTCCAGAACTGAAATCAGCCATTTGTCCCAGGAGCTATTGGGATACTAGGCTTATGCAGCTTCCTTTCGCCCCAAAAAAATAAACATTAAGGAGCAAGTCAAACTGTTCTGCATCTTCTTCACATCATGGTGTGTCTTGGATGTACATTGCACATTGCATAGCACATTGACTAGGTGATCAGATAAGTGATTAACATTATCCTTCTTATTTCCTCTTTCCTTCTATCTTAAAAAAATCTTTCAAATCAATAATTCTTATTAGCATACTATTTCTTATTGGAGAGGGGGAAAAGCATGGAATCAAGTAGTTACTTTTTAATGCACATGGCTGAGAAATTGCTTTTCTGGCCTCATATGATTCTGTGCATGCCAAGAATGCTGGCTGTGTTTGGGAATTTGAAGAAAACAGCAATTTGTCCTTCTGGTGTTCCTCAGAGCCTCCCAGAGCTCTTTCATTCCTCGACGTCTGAGATGGTAGTGATGATGCAAATTGGGTCCTAGGAACTCCTGTGCTCTCCATTCTCCCCCACACCCAGCTCCCTCCCTCTTCATCTTGTCAGCTTCTGACAAGTGTTTGCAAGAATCTACAGTTCAAAAAGGTAAGTTCACATAACTACAAGGTAAATGCCAAGGAGCCTTGAGTAATCTTTCTTTACATAATATAGCACTTGGGGTTATTTTTAAAATGCCAAAAAGCCTTGCCATCTAACTTTTTCCCCCCATTTTTGATAGAGAAGTGGGTACTGAGAAACATTGCTTGGCTGAAAGAAAAAGAGTAATTCAAATGTTCAAATAATAATTGGCTTTGGATTTCAGCCTTAGTGGGGCGGGGTGGGGGTAGGGTGAGGATGGACAATAGAAGGAATAGGGACAGTGGTGAACTAGAATGGGGATTGTAGTGAGCTACCTAACTACTGAATTCCAGCTACTTGTTGCTTGCTGGAATGTGGGCACAGTGTTGCCACATCTTAGGAATTTTCAAGAGAAACTGGAAATGTGGAATTTGATGTCAAAACAATTTCTTGAGTTTTACATGGTGACTGACTTTTTTATAAAACATTTTGTTGGCCAAAGAAAAACACATTTCTGAGCTAAATTCTCATTTCAGGACACCAGTTTGCTCTCCTCTTTCCTTTAGTTTCCCAAGTTATCTCTCTAGACTCTTGGCCATTAAGGGGCACATTTGAGATCATGTCCACTTAATTTGGAGGTTTGGATTTGTAGACAATAAAAACCCCAAGTCAAAGGTGAATAGTTAAGCAATTTACTAAGCAAGAGCAAAGAGAAAGCAAGAAGTAAGAGCATACATCACCAGACGGGAGCAAGAAGTGTTCTCTCAGGTGGGATTCCAAAGCCTTACTCTGGGGGCTCTGCTTAAATATGTTTTAGAAAAAAGTAGCTACACACTAAGGCCCTTTCGTGACTTGATTGACTAACTGTTCCCTCCGGGAGAATAGCCAGTTCTTCCCCAAGGAAACAATCAGTGTTTACAGGTACTGAGTTAAAAATGGTGCTTAGTCTTCCATGGAGAAGGGCTAGTTCTTCCTGGGAGACAGCACACCTATATTTCTTTCATACAATAAAAGGTCACAGCTCAGGCATAAACAGGGAGGATTCTTAATGTTTCTTTCACTTGTCAACTCTGGACAATAGCTGCCGTACTTTTCTTTTCTCAAGACATTTTTAAAATATATTTATTGATTTTAGAGAGAGAGGAAGAGAGAGAGAGAGAGAAAGAGAGAACATCAATGTGAGAGAGAAATATTGATTGGTTGTCTCCTATATTCCAGCTGGGAACTGAACCTATAATCTAGATATGTGGCCCTGACTGGAATTGAACCTCCAGTCTTTTGGTGTATGGGACAATGCTCCAACCAGCTGAGCCACACCAGCAAGGACTCCCCTCAGGACATTCTGATGACCTTTGTCACTCTGCCACTATCCCAGAGTTCTCTATTAGTCTGTGGTCTTTGTGAATGCATATATATTATGTTTATTTATATATATATAAACACTTAAATAAAGCACTATGCTAAGCACTTATATACAATGTTAAATTTAATCTTCACAAAACTATGAGGTAAGCACATGTATTAGCTGTGTAACAACCCCAAATTCAGTGGCTCAAAACAATAGTCACTTATTATCTCACAGTTTCTGTAGCTCGGGATCTAAAAGTGCCTTAGCTGGGTGGTTTTGGATCAGGGTTTCTCATGAAGTTGTAGTCCAGATGTTGGCTGTGGTTGCAGACTTGACTTGGGCTGGTGGATCCTTTTCTGAGGTGGCTCACATGTGCTTGGCAAGTTAGTGGTGGCTTTTGGCAGGAGTGGCAGTTCTTCACCACCTGGATCTCTCCAGAGGGCTGCTTGAGTGTCCTTCATGTATGCACCTGGCTTCCCGTCAGAGCAAGTGACTCAAAAGATAGTGATACAGAAGCTGTAATGTCTATATGAAGTCACACACCATAATTTCTTTAATATTCTGCTAGTCACACAAGTCAACTCTTTCCATTGTGAGAGGGGACTATACAAAAGCACGGATATCAGGAGGTGAGAATCATTAGAAGCCATCATGGAGGCTGGCTACTATGATGCTCTTATGATTCTATGTTATAGTGTCTATGTGATACAATTAGGTAAAACATCTTTATTAGAATTGGGGTTGATTCCAGTAACAATTCTGTGTGTTTTTGTCCCAATGGGAATAATTTCCCTCTCCTTATGGCCTCTATTCCATCCATAGCTCAGAAGCCAGTACATTACCTCCTGTGGAGGCAGGACTTCTCAGGTATTAGGGATATCTTTACCAGGTGTAGGGAGCAGGGACGTTGGTCGATGACAAAACCGTGTCTGGACCCTAGGACCTGAGATGACTTTCTGGCTTCTTGAAAAGTTTCATTGGTCTCCCAAGCTTCCAGGAATGAAGACACTAGACAGGTGTCTTGTGGTGGTGAAGGGGAGCCTTGGGGATCTCTCAAGTGTCTCTCTTCCAAAATCTTGTGAAGCAAGGACAATGTCTGCTGAGACCCAAGTGAACCGAATGTGCTTCCAAAGTTGAGAATCCTGCTCTTGGAAGGTTGCATTTCCACTGGAGGCTCTGATCTTGGATGAATCTATCTCCATCTTAGGTCTGGAGAAAAGATGCTGTCCTCTGTAACCAGCTTCTGTGTTACTTATTTAAATAATATTTGTTCATAAGAGCATGTATTTTTATTATAAAAGTAACATAATACATCATTTAAAAAGGTAAGTTATGACAAGATAACATATTCCACCTATTTGATTGGTAAGGACGAAAAAGTTTGATAACCATGTGCTATGGTGGGAAGGTTACAGAGAAAGGGTAATTCACATTTTCTGTTGGAAAAAGAGAGTGTATTGGGCACAGTCATTTTGCAGGGCCAACTGGCAATATATGTCAGACATCAAAACAGGACTCCTGTGGTTCAGTTCGTTCATTTGTCACGCCCTGGTTCAACAATTGCTTGAATGTGCCTGAGACAATGTCATGTCAAAAAAATTGGACATAAAGTACAAATCCATGAGCAGGGGATTTGCTAAACAAATCAAAAGACACTCATACTATAGTTGAATTCCCATTCTACCTTTATGAAGAATGAAGCAGAGAATTTCTTTAAATAGAACCATCTCTAAGATATATTAAGTTAGAACACTATGTTGCAGCCCTGGCTGGGTGGCTCAGTTGGTTGGAGTGTTGTCCCATACATCAAAAGGCTGTGGGTTAACAGGCCCCCAAGCCCAAGATTTTAGTGCCAGTAAGACAAGTCTCCATAAATTCTGGCTGTAAAAACCAGTGAAGATTGAGGCTTTAGAAGACACGAACTGCTGGAATCCCTGGAGGTTCCTCTTAAAGGGCCACACACATACTTACTCAGACTCACTCCTTGTGAGCTCCAGCACAGAGGTAACAGATTAAAAGATGTCAGAGACATATAGGGAGGAACTAGATTTCCTGGCATCAGGGCAAGGGCTGGGGGGAAGCTTTCCCCCAGACAGAACTGCTGGCAGAAGCCACCATTCCTTTTCTGAGCACCCCTGCCCGGCTACCCCAACCCCCGCCAGCATAGACAGAGCTAGAAAGCTGGCAGGTGGACTCCATATCAGAGACTACACTAATCTGGCTCACACTGTTTGCCTCATCCTAGTGATTCCCTGAGGCCCTGTCTGACCCAGCTTGCAGGCAAACCCAAGCTGTTTCCAGTGGCTTTTCCATATGAATGGCTTGTCTTGGCCCATGCTTCATATTTTCCTAAATCCTTTCAAACAAGTAGCATCTGGCTTCAGCAAGCCCCATACTTCTTGCTAAGTTCCCCCAGGCCTGGAACAAGCAGCAGCAAGCCTTGGTTCACAGCTTGGCCTCACCTGGGTATCTCCAAGCCCAGCACAAGTAGCAGCCATCTGCAGATCGCTTTGTAGCTTATGCTGTGTGACCCTGGACAGAACACAGGTGGTGGCTAACCTCTGATGTGCCAGGAGCAACCAAAACTCAACTGCAATAAGAGGGTATACACAGCCCACATGGTGAGTGCACCTCAAGTATCCAGCTTGGACTGTGCCACTGGGCCCTATAGGACACCTACTATATTAGGCCACTCTACCAAGCTTGGGAAACAAAGCAGCTCTAACTAAATACATAGAAACAAACACAGGAGGCTGCTAAAATGAGGAGACAGAGAAACATGGTCCAAATGAAATAACTGAATAAAACTTTAGAAGAAGAACTAAACAAAACGGAGACAAGCAAGCTACTAGATGCAGAGTTCAAAACACTGGTTTTAAGGATGCTCAGTGATCATAGGCAAAGAGCAAATGAACTTAGAACTCCAATAGCATAAAAAAGGACATAGAAACCATGAAAAAGAAACAGTTATAAATGAATGATACACTAAGTGAAATGAAGAACAATTTACAGGGAATCAACAATAGAGTGCATGAAGCTGAGAATCAAATTAGCAATTTGGAATATAAGGAAGCAAAAAACAACCATTAGAATAGCAAGAAGAAAAGAGAATTTTAAAAAATGATGATAGTATAAGGAGCCTCTGGGACAATTTTGCATCATGGGGGTGTGTGAAGGAGAATGGAGAAAGCAAGAAATTGAAACTCTATTTGAAAAAATAATGAAAGAAAACTTCCCTAACTTGAAGAAGGAAACAGACATACAAGTCCAGGAGGTGCAGAGAGTCCCAAACAAGATGACCCAGGATTAATTCAGATGGGTGTTAGAGGCATGAAGTTGAAATTCTGTGTATAAATTTTGACTCCCTCCAAACTTAACTATGACCCTAGAAGATTTAAAGAAGCAGTCAGATACTAGACACGCACACTGGCAGGGGTGTATTTTGTAGCCACTGTAATATCACATTTGGGGATGTGAATTTTTAAGAGGGTAGATGACTCTTGGTAAAATTCCAAACAAAACAAAGTATGATCTTCTCAGGATGTACATGGTAGCTAACTTCCTGGGATAGTTGGTATATAACAAAATAGTACAACATATATTTTGTGATTATACATAAAATAGAGGTAGGTTCAAAACTTACCTTTTTTTTTACCACCGTCATGAAGGTTCAATGGGAGATTTAGCATTTGCAGGGGAACATGGGACAATTCATTCTGTAGCACTCTCCTATACATTGCAGGACATGCAGCATCCCCAGCCATTGCCTACTCAATGCCAGTAGCTCTCCAATAATTGTGGAAACAAAAAGGGGGCATCACATTTCTGAAATGTTCCTCTGGCAGACAACTTCCCATTGAGAACTAGTGTTCTAGAACTTGTGTGTTATCTCATAAAGCAGCCACCAGCCATATGTGGCTAATGTGCCCCTAAAATGTGGGGAGTTTCTGATTTGAGATGTGCTGGTGGTGCAAAATACACACAGGACTTTAAGACTTGGTATGCAAAAAAAGGAAATGTAAAATATAGCATTAATAATTTTAAAAATATGTTGAAATGTTAATATTTTGGATATTCAGGTTAGGTAAAATATTAACATTAACTTCATCTTTTTCTTCTTATTTTTAAAAAATATGGCTTCTGATTTACAGTTCTATGTGTGGTGTGTGACCTACTCCCATTGGTCATTGCCAATCTGGACATGGCTGTGAGTGCAGAGAGTCAATGTGCAGGGCGTAGGGGGTCACAAAGGTGGGGCAGGAGGAAGGGGTTTTGTCTTATCCTGAGGGCCAAGTTTAACTGCACTTGTAACCAGAGCTCTCTCTCTTTGTTTTTGTTTTTTATTCAGGTGAAATTCACATAACATAAAATTAACCATTTTAAAGTGAGCAATTCAATGGTATTCAGTGCATTCTCAGTGTTGTGCAACCACCACATCTGTTGAACTCCAAAACATTTTAATCACCTCAAAAAGAAACCTACCCATTAAGCAGTCCCTCCTCATTTCCCCGACCCCTAACTTCTGATAACCACAAAAATGCATTTTGTGTTTATGGCTTCAGCTGTTCTGAATATTTTCTATAAATAGAATCATACAGTTTGTGCTTGTTTATCAGGCTTATTTCACTAAGCATAAGGTTTTTGAGGACATCCACATTGCAGAATGTATCAGAACTTCTCTCCTGTATCAGAACTTCATTTCTTTTTGTGGCAGGGTATTTCATTATGAGGATACAGCACACCTTGTTTATTCATTCATACGTTTGTGGACATTTGGTCTGTTTCCATCTTTTAGCTGTTGTGAATAATGACACTATAAACACACATGTACAGGTATTTGTTTTCAATTATTTTAGATATACACCTAAGAGTGGAATTCCTGGGGCATATGGTAATTCTGTTTAATGTTTTGAGGAACCCCAAACTGATTCTACTGCAGATGTGCCATTTTACATTCCCACCAGCAACTCATGAGGACTCCAGCTTCTCCACATCCTCACCAACACTTACTTTTTCTTCCTTTCTAAAAATATACATCCCAGTGGGTGCCTCACTGTGGTTTTGATTTGCAGTTCTCTAAAGACTAACGAGGTGGAGCATCCAACTATAGATAGCTCTTTGCAACAAATTTAATACATCCCTTCAGGAAACCAGGCCTTTGTCTTCCACAAAGAGACACAAATCTCTCCAAGGTGCTTGTTAGGAACTGAATGTTTCTGTGTCCCCCACCCACAATTCATATGTTGAAATCCTGTTCCCCAGTGTGATGGCGTTAGGCATTTGGGAGGTGCTCAGGTCAAGAGGGTAGGATGGAGCTCCCTCTCACCACGTGAGGTCACAGCTAGAAGATGCCACCTACAAATTAGGAAGCAGGATCTTATTAGACACCAGATCTCCCAGCACCTTGATCTTGGACTTCCCAGGCTCTAGAACTGTGACAAATCAATGTTTGTTGCTGAAGCCACCCAGTGTGTGGTATTTTTTTTTTTAACTCTCACCTAGGATATTTTTTTCATTACTTTCAGAGAGAGGAAGGGAGAGAGAAAAACAATGATGTGGGAGAGAAGCATCAATTGGTTGCCTCCCATAAGTGCCGGACTGGGGATCGTAAGCACCCTGATGGAAGATCAGGCCACAACCTGGGTATGTACCTGACAAGGAATCAAACCCTCAACCATTCGGTTAAGGGGTGATGCTCCAACCAACAGAGCCACACTGGCTAAGGCTGGTATTTTTGTTACAGCAGCCCAAATGGCCAAAGTGCATATGGTTGTGATTCTAGCCCACTTCTTGTTTTCACACTTAGGTGGGGGAGAGCTGACAGTGGCTGCTGTGGTTCTGTCCACCTTGCTACGTGGGCTCAGCTCTTTGCACCCACTCTGCAGGCCTTGGCTCAGAGGCTGAGGTCTCCAAGGATTTAGTTTATCTGTAGAAACAGGTTGGGAGACACTTTTCCTAAAGGAAGAAGAAAAGGGAAGGAGGGATGCAAGTTTGGGGTGTCCAGAGGTGTGAGGCCTCTCAGGTCTGCAGAGGAAGCAATGCTGTGTTTCAAAGCTGCTCAAGGATGATTTGCAGCCCTGGGAAGGCATCTGCAGGGTAATGTGCTACCAAAATTGATGGAGGTGGTGATTATAACAAAGGGTCCTCTATGGGATTAGCTGGGAGGCCTGCCAGGAGCCGCAGAAAGCAAACCTCTTTTCTGTGGATATCACCTCTCCGGAGATAGGTGGGCTTGATGCGGCTGACACATGGTGGTGTGGGAATGTCCACAGCAGATTGGCATCCCCATACTGTAAAGTGCATATTGTTAGAGCAAAACATGGAGCTGCAGTGGTAAAGGAGGCTTGAAAGCCAGGTGGTGAGGGAGGGGTTTGACTATCCCTGAGAATGATGGGCAGACACCAAAGGGGTGTCTGAGCAGGGTCAGGTGTGCATGTCTTAAGAATGGCACTGGCTGTAGTATGCAAAGCAGACAGCAGGGGGCGAGAGGAAGACAGCAGAAGTCATCTCTGGGTGTAAATGAACAAGGAAATGTGCTCAGTGCTGTTCTAGATACTTCCACAGACACAAAGCCCATACAAGATGTGGCCACGGTCCTCAAAGACATACAGCCATGTCATGCCAGGAGACACATATTTATTGTTCCTGTGCTGCAGTAAGTAGAAAGGGAGTGAGTTTCATATCAGTTCCTTATTGTGACATGAATAAAGAAATAGCCAAACAGCAAGGCAAATCTACTGTAAGGGTATTTTAGCTTTCAAGGCCAATGGGCTGAATATAATACCTGGTCACAGGCATTTGTTACCTGATTACCACGTGTAGAGTTCTCCCTTGATGGCAACATATGTACTTGTAAGGACATGGCCTTTCATCCCTGTTGATTCACCTCACTGAGCTTCAGTTTGTTCATCTGTGAAATAGGATTATAAGATTATCTCCATCACAGTATAGTTGTGAGGATTAACTGAGATAAAGCATACAAAGTGCTTGGCACCGTACACACAATAAATGTTAGTGATTATCTTATTGCTGTTGTTTTTTCTTGAATAACAATGTAATCCATGCATGGCATTCATTATTGTTATTACTCAATCACATAGCTCTCTCTCCCATGACTATGAGCTCCCTGTGGGCAATCTGTATGTCAGTCATCTTTGTAACTACCATGCATATAAATAATTTAGGACCGGGAATGGGCGCTGTGGGGCTGGGCACGGGAGACGGCCGTGTCCCTGTCCACAGTGCTGAATCCTCATGGCCTGGGTGTTGCTTGTGATGCTTCCTCTCCAACCAGTTCATCTTGAGGTCTTCTCAGAGGTGCCCTCTGGAGCTCTGTAACACAGTGGCCCTGGCGTAAGCCCTCAACTGCTCTCCCAGATATGTTCACTGAAACAAGGCAGGTAGTAAAGGCATGTGCACAGCGTGAGCTCACTGTTGAAAAACACACTGTGCACACATTCATTTTTGTAGAAGGCATACTGTGCACACACAAATTATTGAACATGTTTAGAGAAATATAGAGAAGAAGCTATACCAAAGTATTAATGGTGTTTATCATGTTAGAGTGGGATTGGTCTTTTGACAACAGCAGGACTGTACTTTTAAATTTATACTCTGGTATTTTTTGGTTTGTTTGAACTATAACTCTTATTTTTGTCATAATGATTTGAAACTAATATGTTTAAACCAGAAAATGAAGTTAGTGGGGAAAAACTGTGAAGTAGGGGTTGGAACCCACCCTCATGGTCCAAAGATGAAAAGATCAGCTTCATAATGAAGTGTCAGCCCCTGAACATTCAGGAGACACTGGAATTTGAAGTTTTGTTACATGTGTGTACCTAAGCGTCCCTGAGAGGGAAGGAGCTTTAGAAACCAGTAAGTCCAGCCCCCACTTCCCATTTTGCAGACGAGGAAACAGACTCAGCTGGGGGAGGGAAGAAGCCAACATCACTTGTCTAATCAGAGGCAGACCTGGGATTAGAACGCATCCTTCTAACTTCCAAGCAAACCCTGCTTATGAGCTTCCTCAGGCTGCTGTAACAAAGTACCACAAACTGGGTGGCTCAAAAACAATAGCAATGTATTCTCTCATGGTCCTGAAGGTCCAAAGTCTGCAATCAAGGTGTCCACAGGGCCATGCTCATTCTAAGGGCTCTTGGGAAGAGCTCTTCCTTGCCTCTTCCTGGCTTCTGGGGGTTGCCAGCAATTCTTGGAGTTCTTGGCTTGTAGATGCATCACTCTAATTTCTGCCTGGCTTGTCACAGGGTGTTCTTGCTGGGTGTGTCTATGCCTCTTTTTATAATATTGGTGATTGGATTTAGGGCCCATCTTAATCCAGTATGACCCATTCTTAATTTACATCATAATTACATCTGTAAAGACCCAATTTCCAAATAAGGTCACTTTCATTGGCACAAGGGGTTGAGACTTGAATATATTTTTCCTGGGCAGGGGACACAGTTCAACCTACAACACTCTGTTTCAGCCACACCAAGATGCCTCATTGTTCAATAATAACGATTGCTAACAATAACTTCTAATTTTCACTGAATACTTGGCCATGTTGCAGGCACTGTGCTAAGTACTTTATGTGTGCTATTTCATTTGCTTCTCTCTAGATCGTAGGCACTATATTATCCTGTTTTACTGGTGAGGAAACTGAGGCCCAGAGAAGTGAAGCAGCTTGGCTGTATCTCATCCAGTTAGCATGACAGGTAGTAATTTCCAAAAATGGTCACAACAGCATTTTTAGTCCCATGCGCCTTTCCAGAATTTTGTCACTCACCATCAAGAAGCAAAATCTATTTCTCCTCCATCTGAACTTAGGCAGGACCTTGTAACTGCCTAAGTTAATAGGATATGGAAAAGGTGACTCTAGGTAACTTCCAAAACTAGGGTATGACTGGTGCTGCAGCCTCCAACTGCCTGTCTCCTTCAGGATGCTTGGTCTTGGAACCCAGCCACCAAGCTATGAGGAAGCCCAAACCAACTATGTGGAGAGGCCCATGTGGAGAGAAACTGAGGCCCAGCCATGAGTGAGGGAGCCTTCAGATGATCCCGCCCCTGGCTTTCAGGTCTCCCAGCTGCGGTCTCAGATAAGGAAAAGCAGTACCATGGCTGTTGCACTTTGTTTGAATTCCTGACACACAGCATCTGCAAGCACAACAAATTGTTGTTTTATGACACTAAGTTTGGAAGCATTTTGTGTTGCCATCATAGCAACTGGAGCAGCTAGGAAGTGGTAGAGTCAAGGTTGGAAATTTGGAATCCCAAGCTTTGTCCACTCACTTCCACCCTGCCCTCTCTTGCTGTCTGGTGAAACCCCAGTATTATCAGCAGTTAGCAGCCTCCTCTCTCCCAGCCTGGGGACCTCTGACTAGTCCTTTTTATTTGGAAAAGAAAAATCAGAATCCAAAGAGAATTGTTCACAGAATGTGCAAGAGCCTCTTGGTGACAGCTGTGGTTCTTTTTACAATGTAAAGCCACCTGTCCACTTATCACTCCCCCTTACCCGTGCAAGAAAACCAGAGTCAAACAAAAAATAATAAGAACATCTTTTCATTCCTGTCACCCATGCTGTTTGCTCAGATCCCAAAGGTTCCTCTTAGAAAAGAAAAATATAAAAAATGAAAAAAGGTCTCTAAGGGTCTGCTAGGCCAGGTATTGCCTTTTATATGCCTAACTTGCCTCCCTCCAAAACAATGGGGCTCATGCCTTCCATTTTTTTTAGCATTTCTTTTTAAAAAAGATTCTATTTACTTGTTTCTTAGAGAGAGGGGAAGGGAGGTAGAAAGAGAGGGAAAGAAACATCAGTGTTTGAGAGATACATCAATTGGTTGCCTCTTGCATGACCCCAACTGGAGACGTGGCCCACAACCCAGGCATGTGCCTGACTGGGAATCGAACTGTCGACCTTTTGGTTTGCAGGCTGGCACTCAGTACTCTGAGCCATGCCAGCCAGGACCCATCTTGTTTAGCATTAAAAAAATTGCACTTAACTTCTGTGTAGGCCTAGAAGCACATCTGTGCACCTTAAGGCTGCAGAACCAGGTTGGCCTGAATGTGGCTCTGTTTTGTTCACTCTAGGCATGCGGATTGATTAGGACTCATTGCAAAGTGGAAAATAAAAAACCCCTCACAAAAACAACAATCTCAACTTAAGCTGTTTAAAAATAATAATTATTATTGTTAAAACAAAGAAATGTATTCACTTTCGCAAACAAAAGTTCTAGTGTATGTAGTTTGATTTGGGATGAGGCTGGATCGGGGGCTCAGATAACACTGCATTCCTCAGCTTTGCCCTCTTGGTGGTGTCTTCATATTCCAGCTCTTCTTGGGGATCCCTGACAACTTCAGGTCCCTCATATCACTGAACCAAATGGAGAGGAATCCAGAGTTTCTCTGCCCAATAGCACTAAAGGAATCGAGGAACGGAGACTTGCTTTCTCTGGCTGGTCATTCTTTGGGCTATGGCTCTGCCCTGAGCTGATCGCCATGGCCTGGGCAATGGATTGCACCTGTTGGATCCCTTTAAGTCAAAGGCTGTGAATTTGACTACACTGGAGATTGGTCAGAAGGGGGACACAGGAATCACTATTCCTGGAAAGGGTGGAGGATTTGGAACACAAGCAGCCACCACAGGGTGGAATTGGGATGCACCGAAAATAACACTTCAATATTCACAGCCCTGATAGAATCTAACAGGTCACTCACAGAATATAGAAATGGTCATTATAAACACTTGAAAGGATGCTTGAGCACACTGGTAACCTGAGAAATTCAAAGTAAAACATCATATGAGATATAACTTCCTCACCTCCCCGATCCACTGGCAATATACATCCAGCTATAAATAATACTGTAAACAGAACCAGTTTAAAATGGAGCCGGGGCTGCCATCCCAAAGGAACTGCCCCACACAGCTTATGTCTCAAACCTGTGGATTGTTAAAACATGTGAAAATAACCTTTGAACTGGGCCTGAGCAAACTAACTTACCCCCAAAAATCCTATTTACAAAGATAACAAGAAAGTAGTTATTATGACTACTGGACTGAAAATTAAAAATATTGTTTAGAATTAACATCACTTTGTTACATTATCTGCACCAATAGAAATGCCTCCCTTCTATTGATGTAATTGCTCCCCTTCCCTCCTCATAAACACCCATTGCCTTTGTCTTCTAACTGTAACACTAGTTGGACTTCTGCCTGAATTAATGATTCTAGAATAGCTATTCTTATTGATCTCAAATACATGCTAGGTGCCTCTCACTTTGAGAGGTCTTTTATTTTTAGGTCAGCTCAGTGTTGGCAAGAGTGTGAGGATGGGTACTCCTACACTGATGGTGGAGTGTAAATGGGGCATCCTTTTGGGTAGACAGTCAAACCAATATTTCTCAAAGGCTTAAGTTGTCATTTCCAGAAATCCCTAGAAATGCAAGCTATCTGTGCCCAAAGACCTATGTACAAGTGATGGTGCCTTCTCTTTTGGTGTTAAGGCTTCTGCTATTTTTTTTTTTTAATTAGATTTAGGTAGTGTTTGAAATAAGGCAGGTGTACACAAGGTTACTGCTGGTGCTGTTTAGCCAAGAAAACCTCACAGCAGGAGCGCTCCTCAAGGTCTTACCACTGCTAGCATTCAGACCTTGCAACAGCCTCAATTCCTGCATCTAGATCTGCATGGCTCTCGGGGGACTGCGGGCCTCACCACATCTGGGGTTTCATCTGGGTCAGATCATCCCAGCCAAGAGGACAGAGTTGGGATGAGAAAAGAGCCTGGACTACATGGACCCTTGGCCTCAGCCCTGGCCTCACCCCTGCCTCACCCTAACGAAGAGCTCAGGGAGGCTGAGAACTGGGGGGGTGGGGTGGTAGTGAACAAGTCAGCATAGACGAAAGCAAAAATGATGGCTAAGCTTTGGGTCATGATGTCCCTCAGCTTTGATTTCTTAGTCAAAGGCGATGTGTCATCATCGCCTTCTTGCCTTTGATTTTCAGACTTCTCACTCATTCCAGAAGGGCAGAAGAAGAGGGTGAAGGGAAGCTTTCTGCAGTTTGGGCTGCGTCCCCACATAGCCCCAGAGTTCAAATTTAGTGCCTGCTACTTAGTAACCATGGGACTTTGGCAAATCACTGAGCCCACATTTCCCCACCTGTATCCTGGAGATGCTAATGCTTATTTTGCTAGGTTCCTTCACCTAATCAGTATGTGTTGAGCATCTCCTGTGTGCTGTGCACAGAGGATATGGTAGTAAACTAATTAGACAAAAATCTCTGCCCCCACGAAGCTTATTTTTAGTGAGAAAGAACAAAATGAATAAATAGGTGCATACAATGTCATGTCAGTTGGTAATAAACACTGTGAAGAAAAATTAAATGGGTGAGGGTAGAGAGGGTTAAGGGGGCACTTCCTATCAAGTGTCTAGCATAGGGCCTGGCACATAGTAGGCCTCAATAAACAAATATGAATTCACCCCTTTGCAGTTTAGGAAGTAAGCACCACATGGTTTTCAGGACTGAGAGGACCTTCCCTCCCTGGAGAAGTTGCAAGGAGACTCCCACACAGGGTTCCCAGAAGTGTGTGTGAAATACTATATATTTTTCATTGAGGTGAAATTCGTATAACATAAAATTAACATTAATCATTTTAAAATGAACAATTCAGTGACAATTAGTACATTCACAATGTTGTGCGACCATCATCACTATCTAGTTCCAAGACATTCTCAGCCCCTCAAAAGAAAACTCTGTACTAACTAAACAGTCACCCCTCATTCCTCCCCCTCCCCAATTCCTGATAAATGTTTGATTGCTCAGAAAAATACAAAAAGGGTTTAGGAGTGCCAAGGCACAACAAATACATTCATTAAAGCAAAATTAGTACCAGTCTTAAATTCTAGAGGTTACAAACAACCTCACTGAGGTCATTCATGCTTAATTATGATGCCTAGTAATTACCTTGACTAATTAGGGCAAAGGTTTTGGAGTGTGTTTCTATTCCCAGACACTGAGTCATCAGTGACCCAGAATAAATCATTTCCCTCTATTTGTGTCTTGGATCATCCACATGGAAGTGCCGGCCAACCCCTCAGGGGAATGCCACAGGCTTCATTAATTGATATTTGGAAAATAGTATAATTTGTGTATGTCAGGCCTATACAAACATGACATCAGTATGTTTTTTATGTTGGATTCATTTATTTAACTATTCAACTATGCTCCAGGTGCATTTAATATTTATTAAGCTCTTAGTCTGATCCAGGCCCTCAGACAAGAACTGGGGATGTAATCATGAATAAGACAGATGGGCCTCTGTCCTCATAAACTTATAGACTGATGGTGGAGACAGACGATAAATAAGTAAAGCAATGCATAAAATAATTGCAAACTGTTAAGTGCTGTGAGGAAAATTAATGGAACTCTGCCACAGGTAGCAGCAGGAGGGGTCTACTCTTGATAAGTGATCATGCAAGGCTTCTTGGAGGAAGTGATCTCCAAGCTGATGCCTGAACTACGGAAAGGAAACAGTCAGGTAGAGCTGGTGCTCAGTATGTGTGGGAGCCATGAAAGAAAGGAAGCAAAATACAGTGGGCAAGAGTACTTGACATGCATAGACTTTCTAGGTTTGAATCCTGCCCTGCCACTGACTTGCTGTATGCCCTCGTGCGAGTTATTTGCTGTTTTTTTATGCCTCAATTTCTCCATTTGTAAAATGGGAACAATGACAATACTTGTTTCATGGGGCTCTCAGGAGGACTCAGTGAATTGATACTTGTGAAGCACTTAAAGCTTTGCCAGGTATGGATCCAGCATCATGCATACATGTAAGGGTCCCAGAGGCTACTGATGCCATCCTTATCCCCTGGCTCACCCGATTTCACCTACAGCTGCAGGGAAGGTAGTTTCCAGCTCTCAGTGCTTCCCAGCTTGACCTGCATCTCTCCTCCACTCCACCGAGGGGAGCTCTTCAGCTCAACCAAACACAGGCTGACCCTGGAAATGTAGGGCAGTTAAAGTCCTGAGAGCTACCTTCAACCGGTGAGGACAGAAGTAGGTGGATAAATGTTTCAGACACCATGCCCTGCATTGGGGCTCCTCTGCCCTGCACTCCACACAGTCTCTCAAAGGAGCCCCAAGGAAAGCGAGGCCTTGTTGCCCACCGGAGTAACCTGATAGTTAATGCACTCTCTATTTATTGGTTCTTTGTTTCCTCTCATTTCACTCCTTCTCAGCCCTTCCTGGAATCACTTCCCAAGGCTGGGATGAGGCAGGCCACTTGTGTAGAGTGTAAAGTTGAAAGACGCAGCCCTGGTCAGGTAGCTCAGTTGGTTGGAGCGTTGTCCAGATGCGACAAAGTTGTGGGTTCCATCCCCAGTTGGGACACATATAGGAATCAACTGGTGAATGCATAAATGGGTGAAACAACAAGTCAATATATTTCTCTCTCTCTCTCTCCCTTCCTTTCTCTTTATCTCTCTCTCTCAAAAAAAAAAATAATAAAGAGACAAGAGGCATAAGATAGATCTGGGCTTTAGTCTAGGAGCCATGGAAGCCTCAAACGGTTTCCAACAGGCAGTGGCTGAGATGGTTTTTTTAAACTCCCCTCTAACCCAGCCACCACATGGAGCACAATTTAGAGCAGACTGCCAATGGAAATGGATCAGTTAGGGGGCACAGCAATATTCCAAGTACTTTACATCAGCATGCTCTTTTACTAGCAAAGCAACTCTGTTTTGAACACAGGGAATCCGAGATCAGAGAGGTTGAATGATGCACCCAAGGTCACAAAGCAATTACATGTAAGGTTCTTGATAAAACACAACAAAACATGGCATAGAACATACTTAAACTAAAAAAGTATTCACTGTTTATCTGAAATTCAAAATTGAGTGGTTGATATATATATATATACACAAAACATTATAAACACTTGTATATATAGTATAAACACTTGTATATATAGTATATATATAGTATATATAAACAGTATATATATATAGTATATATAGTATAGTATAGTATATATAGTATATATATATATATAGTATATATAAACAGTATATAATATATATATATAGTATATATAAACACTATATATATAGCATTCCTAATTACAGACCAAGCCAGGATTTTAGTCCCGGTTCTGGCTCCAAACCCAGGCCTCCTCCCAAACTGCCTAGACTTCAGGACAAGGATTTGCTGTAGTTCATCTCCATATCTCTGCTCATCATGGGCCTTGCTGACAGACAGCACATTCCCAACAAGTGTTTGTTGAGTGAATATATGGAAAGATATGCAATGTTAGAGAATTTGGGAGCCTTTCTGGCTTCTTCCACTCATTGCAGCTTTTGAAGTTCACCTGCATTGTAGCAAGTACAATATTTCTGAAGTTCCTCAGGCTGTACATGGTGTCCAGGACAGAGATTGTTCTCAGCAACCAACTCCAGTGGCTAACCCAATATTTCTCTTTTAAAAAAACATAAAAGTGCCCTGCCTGGTGTGGCTCAGTGGATAGAGTGCTGGCCTGTGAGCCAGAGGGTCACCAGTTCGATTCCCAGTCAGGTCCCATGCCTGGGTTGCAGGCCAGGTCCCCGGTGGGGGATGTGTGAAAGGCAACCACACATTGATGTTTCTTTCCCTCTCTTTCTCCCTCTCCCCCCCGCTAAAGATAAATGAATAAAATCTTTTAAAAAATGTAAAAGTAAGTTTATTGATTTTAGAGAGAGAGGAAGGTGGGGAGGGGGAAAGAGAGAGAGAGAGACATCGATTGATTGCCTCCCATACACTCTGACTGGGGATCAAACCCAAAACCTAGGCATGTTCCCCGACCAGGAATTGAGCCCCCAACCTTTTTTTTTTTTTTTTAAGATTTTATTTATTTTTAGAGAGAGAGAAAGGGAGAAAGAGAAGGAGAGAAACGTCACTGTGTGGTTCCCTCTCATGTGCCCCCAGCTGGGGACCTGGCCCACAACCCAGGCATGTGCCCTGACTGGGAATCGAACTGGAACCTCCCAGTTCACGGGCCCGGCACTCAGTCCACTGAGCCACACCAGCCAGGGCGAGCCCCCAACCTTTTGATTTATGGTGCCATGTTCCAACCAACTGAGCCACACCGGGCAGGGCTAAACCAGTATTTCTCTTCTCCCAACCCATCTTCTCTCCCCAGGGGCCAAGTGCTGGCATACTAAGCTCTCAAAGTGAAAGGAGAAGGAAAATACGTGGGGATTTAAGGCATGAGATGTTAAAGTAATCCAGTGGGCTGCCACCGGATGTATTTTGAATCCATCTGCCTCTCTTAGGCTCCTCTATCCTTTTCCTCACAGCTCCATCTCCCCACCCCAGTTCAGAAACCACCACTTCTTGCGGTTCTCCCAGCTTCCACTAAACTAATAAAAGCAGAATTTTTATTATGGGTAATTTCCAAAAATATTCAAAAGGCGGGAAAACAGAATATGAACACAATGTTAACAGCTCATCGGCTCATGGCACAGTTTCACCCACTCCCAGCCTCCTGGAATTTTAAATTCTCCCTCCCTGGGTTTTTTTCTTTTATTTTGAATTTTTGTTCAGCCTCAGGGATAGGATAATCCGACTTTTCATCAGTTTGCCCAGCAGATGTATTGTCTGTTGTGGCATAAACTTCATTACAAGATTCCTTCAGGAATATGCTTTTGAATGCAAAATTTTGGTACTCAAAACCAAAGTTTAGAGACCTTAAAAAAGAAAAAAAAGCCTCTCTTTGCAAATCTCCCAAATTGAAAGCCTTGGCTTCCAAGATTATTATCTCTGCCACGAATTTCAAAAACCTGCTCAGAAACTCTTAAAACCCAACAGTTTGGCTCTCTGGCCCTTTCTTTCTTTGACTTAGTTTGGGTCAGGACTCTAAGGCTTGTATCCAGACAGATTCAGGACTCAGCCTCAGTGGTTTTGTGAAAAGAGGGGTCACAGGATTTCTTTTAAAAAGAGAACAAACATAACATTGCTACATGTGCAAGAAAATGTTACCCATTGTTATTTTTATTGTTGTTAAAATATAATTTTAGTGAATTTAAATGATTTCTTAGAACCTTCATAGGTATGATGTCCACTAGCCTGTTTTCCCACATTTTAAGTTCTTCAACTACAATTCCATACAAACTTTCACATGACCCTAACTCCCAAGTTTGGGATGGTTACTTTTTTATTTAATATGTCACTCGCCTAGGTGTCTCTTCAAGAGCAGCTTCTCAGGGCTGTGGACCAGTCGTGTACGCTTGCAAACCAGTGTCCTGGAGTTCACCTCAAGTCCCATGTCATTTGACGGCCCAACGCTCCTGCTTAGCCTTGCATCACCTGAGTTCCTTGGTCACAGGCATTGGCGTTCATGCTGAAGTTAGTCACCTGTTTCTGAAAAAGACAGTTCCACTGAAATCTCCCAATATTTTTCAATGGCAAAAGTCTCTCAGAATCAGGACTTAGCCAGACAGGATAATTCAGGCTCAGACATGATACAGACAAACTGAAGGGGAAGGAAGGATGGTTAGTGGTGAGG